>JAOWBN010195103.1:0-15310 GCA_028565015.1 Pinguicula moranensis
ATCTAATTTCCGATCCGATCCGTAATTTTTTTCGGACTACGGAAATTTCGGAAATTCGGTTCAAAAAATCTGAATTTCCGAAAATTAATAATAATAATTAAAAATATTATTTTGCTCTCCTAGACGTCCTTGGTAGCTAGTGGGTTTAGGGAAGAAATAGCAAAATTCAAATCAGACTATCAATAAAATGAATAATAAACAAATTTTAAAAAAAATTGAAAATTCGGAAATTCCGAATTTTCGAACAAATTTTCCGTTCCAAGTCGAATTGTAATTCGGAAGTCACTTTCCAATTCCGATCCGAACCGAAATTGGAATTTGGAATTTCGGATCGAAATTCGAAATTCAGAAAATTTCAGAAATCGGAAATTTCGATTTCCAATTGCCCACCCCTAGCAACGAGAACCCGCCATCACGATTCAATTCCAATTTTGAGTGTAATGATGTATTAAGGTCAAAGACCAAGTTAGGGCCAGCTTTGTAAATAAACAGTATGACTTCATGAACAATTAAATATATATACACGAAATTGCTTACCCCAAAAAAATTGAATTTCTGAAGTGGGCATGATTTCTATCCCCTCAACAAATAAGTCACATAAAAGCACCCCCAAATAATTGTCCATATTTTGCATTGAATCCCCAATGGTGTGACCGCCAGGAATTAAGCTAATGTCTGAGCAACCATGGTTTTTGGTAGGCATCGCAACCAACCTTTCATCAACTCCCATACATGAATTGTAACAACACCCTTGAAACAAATGTTCTTTGTCCTCATCATAATTCTTACACCCGATGGGATGAACCGGTGCCCAAATATTTCTGTGTAGCAGGTTGCTTTTAGTTGGTAACCGTTGTTGAAATAACTTTCACACAAACACCTCTACTTTGGTCGGCATGGATTTGCTCCTGCCTTCAAGTATAGTTCTCACTTGTAACTCTGCAAAATGTTGGATGTGCCCTTCCATGATAGCCTTGTAGGTTGCTCGCACCCGAAAGTTGCCATTGTTGTTGTTTGTTACCGCCCATTTATACTTACAATTTTCCTGCATCATCAAAGTGTCTAGCAGATTTTGTGAGGCAATGAGATCATCAATTTCCCAATTCTCATCTCCATGTTATTGTGAAACTAGCCCCCTATTTTGGCATCTCCTTTCACTAGCTAGAGTAAAAACTTATCCCTCTCACCCTCTCTCTTCTCCCCCCTACTTGTTGACCGATCCCCCTCAACACTCTTAAATCTCCCACCCTCAACTCTCATTCTCTTGCATACTTTGATCTTAGAATATCTTTTCAAAACTCACTTTTTTCACTCACTATTCTCACCTCATGTTCCCAACATGGCTTTATCAAAATCATCAAGTCTTTATTTTTCCCCGTTTCTCCATCCTCCCAAAAAGGTTCTTTGTAGGGATTCTAGTTTGTGAATTACGCTTCAAGGTGCTCGGTAAAAGAAGAAGTAGTATGTAGGCAATGCAGAGAGAACACCAACTTAATGAACCTCCCTCCTGCCGAAAGACTAATGTTGTCCAGAGTACCAAAACCCTTTTTGAATACATCAACAATAAGGTGCCACATGTTTTCTTTCCTTGGATTGGCCCCCACGGGGAGTCCCAAATATGTAATAGAAATCTTTCCTCGTCTGCAATTTAGATAATCCATCATCTCTTGAAGAGTTCTTTCATCCACATTGATTCCCACAATACTACTCTTATGGAAGTTGATCTTGAGACTTGAGATGAGCTCAAAGTTTCGTAGCAATGCATTGTACCCCCTCGCATTATCCCAAGACAACGTTCCAAACAATATTGTATTATCTGCATACTGGATTTGTAAAATATGAATTTTTTCTCTACCTATCTCCCGAGGAAACAATAGTTGGGTGTCTATGTCTCGATTGATCAAGATTGATAAGCCTTTAGCAACTATAAGGTATAGGAAAGGTGATAGTGGATCACCTTCCCTAAGTCCTTTTTGAGGAATGAATTCGGCTTCAATTTATCAATAACGAAGTTGTTGATGTAGCTAGACATTCTTACA
The DNA here is from genome assembly GCA_028565015.1 of Pinguicula moranensis. Lineage (NCBI taxonomy): Eukaryota > Viridiplantae > Streptophyta > Magnoliopsida > Lamiales > Lentibulariaceae > Pinguicula > Pinguicula moranensis. The sequence continues at coordinate 2,040 of JAOWBN010195103.1, forward strand.
TCCAGACCATCCATTTTTTAGGGAAACCTAATTTGCTAGCCATTTGATCTAAAAATGACCAATTTACAGTGTCATATGCCTTATCAAAATTTATCTTGAAAGTAAGTGCTTGTTGTCCAGTTCGTTTTATCCCCTTTACAACCTCATTTGCCATCAATAATCCATCCAAGATGTTTCTCTTACCAATGAAACTTGTTTGGTTTCGTGAAAACAAGCATTTTAAGAAAATGAGAAAAGGCCAAGACATACACATCGTGCGTGAAGAGTCGCGCACAGACATGAGCATGATGTTTTGCATGCTCATACACCACACAAAAGGATCACACCCCCATGGCACATGTATGCCATGCCGAATGTTTGCGCATACGTTGCACGCAGCATCCGATGATGGGCCCGTCAAGTGCTGGCAGCACATGCATAGTATAGTTCCATGCGTGCACCTCTCATAAGCGAGCTCACTGCATGGGTCGTGCACCAGCGCAAAGTACACGTACTCGCATGGATGGCATGCGGGCATGGCGCCGGGCACGGGCCTAGCGTATACTGCTCTGTCCAAGGCCCGTGCCCTAGACGTCCGAGGCATGCACGACTCTTTAGCCGTGCATGGATGTCTTGTCAGGGAACTGGTCAGCGACGACGAGCAATCAGTGAAGCAGGCCTTGTCGTATCTTTAATGTTTTCTTATTATTTTCATGAAATTAGAGTGTCTAATTTGGGCTTATAATTAAGTTGTTAATTATAAGAACTATGGAAATACATTAAATTTTCTTTGGGTTTAATTAAATAAGATTTAATTAAGAGTCCAGATAAGACATAATTAAGAGAGTCCTAGTTGGTAAAGAATTTTATTACTTAATTAATTGGGCCTAAGTTGGGGAACAATTATTCTATGTCTTGACCAAACTCCTCATTATAAATATAAGGTAATCCCCGTAGCCACAATACAAGTCTTTGACTACAACTAAGTAAGAGGATTTTGAATTCTCTTACATAGGAGTGGCGACTAAAGTTTTAGGAGAGAGGAAAAGGAGTGTTTCTCTTATTTCTTAGATCTTTACTCATGTGTTGAGATTAGATCTGTCGAAAAGTAATTTTTGGGATTGTGTCTACTTATTCTTTTAGGAGTACAAAATAGATCCACCATCTTGAAGTATAGTTCCGAGATATAGCTCGGAACCCTTGATGGTTTCAAAATTTGTAGAAGAAGGCATTTTTGTTTACTAGGCGAGGATTACTTGGAGGTATTTAAGGATAATGAATCTGTTTTTTTTTTTTTTTAGATTAATTTACCCTATGCGTGTAAATCTATTGTATTATGTGGGAGTTGGTTTATGTACATGTTTACATGGCAAGCATATTTTATTTAATTTTAAAGTTAATGCATGTAGCAAAAAAATCCATAATAGGTTAGATCTTTGGCATATTTTGGCTTCTTCCACACTTAAGATTAGATCCTTTGGCCTAAATATATATTTACTTTAATTAGACTATTATCTATGGTTACACTGGCGGCCCATTTGGCCGTTTGGTCATCATTTTGACCTAATTTTCCTACCTTGGGTTGATGCATGAAGATTGGTCCCGAAGACGATGTTGAGATGTCCTAAAAGAAGCCCTTGGAGATTCAAGAATATTTAGTGTAATATATTAGATTTTTCCTTTGTTTTACTTGGGGGAACTTGGCACTCATTCTCACCATATTTACTTTCTTTCATTATGTGATATTGAATTGCGAATATGAGATTATGTGTCATGTAGAAATAAGAATTCGCTAGCTCATGCCAGTATGTATGCATTTAGGTGCATTCATTTAGTTAATTTAGGATAAACTAAAGATGAGTGACTAGATGCATACCTTGGCTCATAATGAATTTAGTTTGGACTTACAATTCATTTAAAGTTTAATGAAGAGTTTTTTATGAGTAGCTTTTAATTTATATTTATAAATAGAGATTTCTACACTAAGCCAAGATCCATACGCCATAATGTGACTTAAGAGTTGGACTTAGGAAGGTCTCATTTGAATCTAAGACTTAGGCCTTGGATTATTCTCATAAGATTTAAAGTTTGCAAGAAACTTGAACTATGGGAAAAGGGAGAATTAAAAGAGTTTTGAAATCCCTAAATGATGCATTATAGAATAATGAGTGGGAGCAGGCTTCATGACAATTTAGCCCACAGTTTCTACTAAAATGTAAATATATATTTTGTCCCAAGGATCTAATCCTAGATGCAGAAGAACCCTAAACATGTCATAAATCTAATCTATTAAGGATCTTCGTATTGCATACGTTAACTTTAAAATTTAAATAAAACATGCTCTACATGTAAAAATGTAAACAAACCAACTCCCACATAATACATGATGTCTATGCGCATAGGTAAATAAAATATGACGTTGATGGATTGATTTATGTATAGTAAATTTATGCACAAAACCAAGTTAAATTACCTAAAAACACTCACTTTACCGCAAGCATACGGGTGTGTTTGTGTAAGTGAAAATAGGGTCGAATCCCACAAGGAGTGTTTGGTGTTAAAAGTTGATTCAAGTGTGACTACCCAAACTAATATGCAAACAATTCATACAAATGAATATAAAAAGATTAAAATTATTTTTTTGGATTTTTAATATAAGAAGAAATTGATATAAACAAAGAATTACGAAATAACTTAATTAAGAATGAAACTCTAGGCACTCGAGGTCACGAGAAGATAGACAATGATTAAATGATACACCTAAGTATGACTAGGGTGACTTCAATTTCCTCAATTTATGCAAGTTCGCATGCCAAGGTTAAATTGATTAGGGATGAAACTTTTACGCTCTAGTTTCGTATGCCTAGTACTCCTAGAATTATTGACTAACTCCCTCTGTCGAATATGCCTAGCCAAGTTTCAACTAACCCAACTGCATCTTCCTACACTTAATTTTAAAGTAAACAGGAGACTTATTCAAGTGCGTCTTCACATTAATAATTAAGTGCAAGAAATCCACTTTTTACCTACCTTATGTCTAAGCATATGTTTCAAGTTCTATTTAACAAGTATGGCACAATATGGCAATAAAGAATTAACCAATATTGTGTATTATCATGTAATTTATTTTGCCAAAATAAATCACATGCATTTACTAATTGAATTTGTCAAAGAGACTAATCACAAATAATCCAAGACATGAAACTCACATTAATCTACAAAAAATAGTCACCCATCTGTCAACTCAGGAATATAATAATAATTTAGTTATGCATATTTAATTTGGAACAACACCATATAAATTTAAACTATGAAAATATAATTAAAACTTAAGAATTCAGAAAACTCCCCTAAAGAAGTAATTCAATCCAAACTTTAATCCTCAACAATTCATTTGTGAAAATTACTCCAAATCAAACGCAATTTTTTTCTTCTTCTTTCATGAACTTTTCCTCTCTGCCTCACTATTCTTCTCTTGTGCCCTTCTTCCTTCACGTGAACCCACTTGGCTTGACTTTTTCTTTTTTTATTCTTTCTTTTTCTTCTTGTTTTTCTTCCTTCTCCAACATTTTTTTCTCTTTTGATGCGGTGCCTCCCAGAATTTTTCTATTTTGCCCCCTCAAAAACTTACGGCTCCACTCTCCAGAATTTTTCTCTATTTTTTTTTCTTCACGGCTTCACGGCACCCCCCCCAAAAAAAAAACCCAATTCTCCCAACCTATATATATATATATACATATATATATATATATATATAATTAGGGCTCTTCTTATATTTATTTGGGCCTTGGGATTTAATTTAAATGGATGGGTTTGCATATAAAGAATGCTAGGCCAAAAATCCCTTTCCTTTAATGTATTTTCCTACCAAAAAATCATAACACAACTTAAATAAAACTCATGCCATAGTATCAATAAAATTACCAAAATGAGTAATTTATAATTGTAAACAAGTGTAAAATCATCATGAATAAATAGGTTTATTTGATTTACATCAGAAACATGCTATAGTAACTTCAAGATCTTTTTGAATGTTGCCTCGAATCAAAAGTAGCTCCATCTCTTTGTAATACTCCTCAACACCCTTAGTTCCTTGCACCAAATGTTGCAAGCTTTGACGAATCTCATGATAGTAATGGCTAGGGATGAATCTTTTCCTCAAGATACTCTTCATCTCGTCCCAACCCTCCAAGGGTGGTTCTCCATATCGTCTCCTATTGTTCAACACCTTATCCCACCATGTAATAGCATAATCAGTAAACTCAATAGATGCGAGTTTTACCTTATGCCGCTTAGTATAGTCATGGAACTCAATTAATTTCTCCACTTTCATCTCCCACTCCAAATATGCCTCTGGATCGTTCCTTCTTCAGAAGGTAGGTATTTTGATTTTTACGTTTCCAAGATTATCCTCACAAGCATGTCTCGGGTAGTCAATATCACAATCAACCTGATAAGGGGGCTGCCATGGTTGTTGCACTCTCATATGGCCACAGTTTGTTCTAGCTCCTCGACCACGGGGTTCATAACGATCATCAAATCCAGCGGACCAAGTATCAAAATCTCCACGATCATCATGCTGCTCATCGTTGTGTTCAAGTGAGTTTGTTGGCTGCCCAACCATGGTTCGATCTCCATCAAGGGACGGCTCTTTGGAGTTGGGTTTGTGGGCCTGGCTGGTGGATGCTTCATTATTCATACGGGGCTCCATTCGTGCCATACATTCCTGAGACTCCTCTTTTACCATGACCAAACGTCGTAGGATAGTAATCACTTGCTCAATATTGTCCATTGGAGGTATATCATCCTTTGTTGAGTTACTCACTGACTTGTCTTTGAAAGAAATATTTTGTACATGCAAGGAAAAGGTTAGACACCGAAAATATCACCACTTCCTCATGTGTATACACTAAAAAATAATTACTCAAGCACTCGTGTATCACTCAAATCGACTTTTACCCTCTCTTGAACCTTGTTAGTTTGCCTTTTACCTCTAAAGTTTCTTAGTATAGTTTTAGCCAACTTCAACTCAAATATTTTATCAAGCAAAACAACAATCATATAACGATTGGAACTTGATTCAAGTTTGAGAATTATAGAAGGGTACTAAAGTTGATTGTGTGGGTCTCGAATTTGAGTTTGGGAAGACTCAATTCATGACTGGAAATTGGACCAAATGAAATCAAACAACTCTACTGGAATAGATATATTGCTGATTACAACAACTTTCGATGAAGCGCTATTTTAGGCCTTGAAATCTCGAGTTTTTTCCTTTTATTTTTGAATAGGCCTTGCTTTGGATTTTAAATTGAAATACTTTTTTATGTTTTTGAAAATCATCAAAGGTACAACTCAAAAATTGAAGAACAATACAAGAGAAAAGGATAAACTATCAAACAATTTTCGGCCTCAAAGCTATATATAGCTAAGCAACCTGAATGTTGAAAGATAGGGGCAAAAATGTTCTAAACCTGGCTCTGATACCAAATCATATGAATCCTTGAAAATTTTTTGACAATACGCTACAACTAGATCAATATTTCAGGAAAGAAAAAAGGGACGAATTTGTTGTTTCTAACGCCTGAAGAACACCTTGTGTTCAACCAACAAAAGTAACGATTTCTATGATAATAAAGATGGCACACACAACCCCTTGAAGGTATTGAATTGCATCAACCAAGAATCGAAGGATAAGTTCAAGAACACGATGCCACTTAACTCAAAAAGAGAAAGAAGAAAAATTGAAGAATGTTTAAAAACTAATAGAGAATACTAATCTCACAAATTGCATAAAACTTGAATTTTCTTACAATGGGGTGTTCATCCTCTTTATATAGGAGAGGGCCACGGCTTCTTAGCCTTTAATAAGGTCTCTAATTAGATAGAAATTAACCTAGTTTAGATAAATGAAAAGTAGGAAATAACTTAATCTATCTAGGAAAGATAAGGGAAAAGACTAGACAAGATTAAGCATTATAAGGTAATTCCCTTATCCCTTTTAATCTTCTTTCCTCTTGACCAAGTCATGTTCACACCAAGGATCTTTAGTCCACATGTTTTTATTTTGTGGTGTCATGATGTTCGGTTGGATGTTGGGTTGTGACTTGGGCTTCATATTGGGCCGTGAGTTGGATTATGTTGATGGGTCCGTCTTTGTCAAATGAGTCATGGGGTTCATCTTTGTCTTCTTGAGCCCATGCTTCTTGGATCAACAAGTTTATAGCCTCCTTGAACTCTTGTCCCTTAGGCGTGTGATTGGGCCATCGGATATCCTTAATGGATCATGCATCTCTTGCTCCTTCCTGCCATCTTTGGACTCTTCGATGGGCTTCACTTGGACGCCCCCTTCACTTGATGGTTTGGGTGCAACTAGGGTCGCATCACATGTGTCCATCCCGAAGAACTCGTTGCTGGTGCACGATCATTCCTCCTCAAGTCCATGTTAGGCAAAGGTGCAAGGTAGATTCCTCGAGGCAGGGCCAGTCTTCTAGACGACCTATGTACTTGGCGAGTTTCTTCCTCTTGGTAGCGGATGGGCTTGACACCTAAGAGACTTTTTACCAGTATTTTTCTAACCAACATCACTGATAAACTTCATACGAATCTTCGTACGTAAACAAGAAACATAGATTTGGGAATTTAATTTTGTGTACAAAAACAATTAAATTCGAACAATAAAAATAAGGATATGGCATGCAACTCAACAAAAATTAAATGAAATTGAATTTATGGAAAGAAATGTGATGGAGAAGTGTGTTATGCCCTAAAAATTCAATCAAACATACTTCATCACCCCCCAACTAACAATTATGCTGGATAAAAATGGAGATTCAATTGAACGCCTAACAGTAGCTCTACCCAAAGATTAACACAAAATTAAAGGCACAGTTTTACATACGTCAACTAAGTTGCATTCAACCTAATTCTTTTCAAAATAAGGAATTAAAGAACAAAGAGTTTAATCACAAGTCAGTAATTCAAAATCAATAATAAGGTCTCATACACAATGTCGAGTACAAAGCCTTATATAGACAAAGAAATAATATAAGACTATAATTGTAATCCTATGTAAACAAGGACTCCCATCAACCTAGGACTCTACTATGTCTAAGAATTCAAATTTAATAAAACTCGACATTAATAAATCCTAAACTAGTAAGCTCAAAAAATAATAAATCCCAAATTAATAAAACTCGAAAATTATAAATAGAAATACAAATCAAAGTAACTTTTCGTGCAAGCTTCCTCCACAAACCAAAACTCTTTCCGTCGGCCAGGACCCCTTCTGGAACATGTAGTTTTCCTCCCATGCAAGTCTAAATCTTTAAACCGAACTCTTCCCAGGTTTGCATGTACACCTTTGCATGGGAATTAGGATTTGCATATAAATTAGGGCTTGCATGGCCACCTAGGGTTTGCATAGAATTTAGAATTTGCATGGACACCTGTTTGCAACCCTTCACGCCCACAAGCTTGCACCCTTGCCAGACCTTCGAATGAGATTGTATCAAGATCATAGTTCCTAACCAAGATCTTATCATTCCATTTTTCTTGAAAAAGATTTTATCTTGAATCTGGACCTTGTGATTAATATTCTTCAAGGGATCAACAATGCGTATGAGAGCTCGGATATATACATCATTCTCTCTCTCCGAGGAAGGATTCGTCTTCTAATCCAAACGCCCACGCTCATAGGCCATATTAATCTGCATCACTCTCCCATGTTGAAAAAAAAAATCATCCTCAAATTTATGCGCGGATCCAAAGTGATACAAATGTAGACAACTTTGTGACTAAACCCAATATCAGTTATTCGTGTTTCAAATCCAAGATCGAAAAGACGAAGTTTGTTTGAGCAATTGACCCCAAAACTATAAAGTGTTGGAAACCAAAGCTACAGTTTTTGAAAAATATAGCCACCACCAAATGGAACCCTAAAGAGACTTGTCTCAACCAAGAACCAAGGATAAGGCCATAAGAAAGACGCCACTAGAAATCAAATGAAAACTAGATAAGTTAGAAGAGTTTTTGTAAAACGCTAGGAGGCACACCTCACTAAAACACTTTGTTTATCTTACAAGAACTATTTTAGAAATTTGGCCAAGTCCCCTATCTATAGGGTAGGGGAGTTCAACCATCCCACAACTAGATACATGAATTTGGAAGTCTAGATTCATTAATAGAATTCAATGCTAACTTTGACTATCAACTCTTGACTTGTAATTGACCTCGTTGTGGCAGGTGAGACTTTCAACATGTCTTTGACCCCTTTGATTACTGTTCGATCATTTATTTGGTCCCTTGACCATAGGAGATGCATGGGAGTTGAGAGTTTCATGCATGGGTTGAATGATCTTCACTTGGGCCGATCATGTTCATCAATTGGGCTCGGGTTTCATGGCTTGTTGGGCTTCTTCCCTATTGATTAATTAATGTCCAATGGTCCTTAATTAATCCTACTAGACGCTCCTTGAATATTTTGGTTTGTGATCGTGAATACGTAATTGGTTCGGATGGCCATGCAAGTGGATCCGCTCGTGATGCTTTGGTCGGATGGGTTTTGTTCAAGGAGTCTGTGACTCCTTGGATTGAGCTCGATATTGCATCACCAAGGTTCATGATTCACCACAAAGTTTACATGTTTCATCCACATACTTCCTTGGAGTTTCGCTGAAATTATGGCCAATGCTTGGTGATCGCGTGCATCCAATATCTCACTGAGCTTAGTTCCTGTTTTTTTTTTTGTTAAGCCAAATTTTATATATAAGGAAAATTACAAAGTTATATACAAAATCAGAAGTAGGAGAAAATATTAAAAGGAGATGAAGAAGAAGAATAAAATACAATAATAATCATGCCTAGCCTCTAGAGATCCTTACTGGAGCATAGCTACATTGATCAGTTAACCTTTAACTATGCAGGTTGTCATCAGTGCTTAGTGATTTGATGGCTACAGGAGTTATTACTAAAACCAAGAAGGTCTTGGCTTACAGCTCAGCCTGCACATCTTATAGCATCTCAGTCTTATGATTATTGCAATTTCTTGTAAATTGATCCTTTAACTTTCAACTATGCAGGTTGCCATCAAATTAAGATTTGATAACAACATGCGTCTTTACTGAACCCAGATGTACCATGGTCTCAACTCTACCTGCTCACCTTATAGCATAATGGTCATGTGATTGTTGTTGTGCTTAGTTGAGGATTACCCATTTGGAAGGTGCCATTCCTTCCTTTGTTTCCTCTGCTTATAGCTTTGTATCTTCTTGCAGTTTCATGCCACACCTATCAGTCATGTGATATTTCCCATCACTTCTTCACAGTTTTCAGTACGTTGCAGCAGATGAGTCCTCATTCCGCAAGCAGATATCTTTGTTAGTGCAGAGCTGATACTGCATCTAATGGTTACAGCATTCAGCAGATGAGACAAGATCCAATCTAAAATCATCTTGATAGTGTGTTGCAAAATTTTTTGTCCACTTGCCATTTAGAATTGCATACAAGCAACCAGCTGCATTTTCCAATCACTGAGGGAGTAGGGAGACTGTGCCAATTTTTTTAGCATTGATTCCCAACCAATTTTTTTTCTGGATGATTTCTATAATGTCATGTGTGTCAATTTATGCTTCTTCAAAGTGTACTTTGTTTCGTGTTTTCCAGATGTGCCATATGAAGGGTATCCATATGGACTTCCATGACTCCAGATTTGTACCTGTTGGTTAACTTGAGCTGAAGTCTGCCAAGGATGGTGCAGGCGGCTGCTAGTTCCTACCTCCACTCTCGTGGAATAGCCACTTCCCGATTCCCTGCCAAACAAAAATAGTTATAGGACAGGTGCTAAATAAATGTTCAATATCCTCCTAACATGAGTGGCAGAGGGTGCAACTGGAATCCCGCTCATCATGAATGATGTTTCTCCTCTCTAGAGTTTCTTTAACTGACAATGCATCCATGTATGCTTTCCAGGCCAGGATACTTTGTTTCTTCTGTGAAAATATGTTCCAGAGGCTGATGAGTTTGCTTGCTTCCTCGGTTGAGAAAACTTGTTAATTTGTATCGTCAATATGCTGGTAAGCTGCCTTCACAGTGTATGTTCCATCTAGGCTATCCTTGTGCTGGTAAGATTACTTCCCTTGAGATCCGCAAGTTGTATAATGCTCAAATCTTGTTGAATAGTTCCATCCCCCATAGAATATTGTCTGTCCAAAATTTGTTAGTGACACATTCAAGCTCTCATAAAGTAGACCGATTGCCCTAGCACACGAAATAGAACTCTGACATATGTCTAACAATGTCATGAATCGTAAATAGAATCCCATGAAGGACAAGTTCATCCACGGTAACTTTCTATACTATGACTTCTCACAAGAAATGATATCTCAGTTCAACTTTTTCAATGTTGCCAATAGAAATCCCATCATGATGGCATTGTATTCAAGCCTGTCACGGGTCCTGGTACAAACCAAATAGGATGATCTGATTTGGATGGCTCCGCTCGGTAAAGAGAACTTGGAAACTTTTTTCCTATTTTTCTCATGTGAAAATTCAGTTATAGGAGCTACAACGATGTCGATTGGAGAACTCAAATCTGATTCTGTTTTCTAAATAAGAAATGAAATCTCCTTTGAGACAACTTATTCTCTACTTGAATAGGCCAATTCGGTGTTCACAATCTGATTTTCATCATTTGGCCCGTCGGATGAAGTTCGGGCATAAGTGTTCGATTCTCCATCCTCTTCATCATCCTCACTATACCCAACTCCTCCCTCGATCATCTTCATAACTTGGTTGTTCGGACACGAGGTTTCCCTTGATTTTTCTTTTATTGTTGGACACCAAAACGTATCTTGGTACTTCCTTATGAGTCTTGGTCTTGTAAAGGAGCTTCTTGAACGAAGAAAGGAGTGTTGGTTGTGAATGGAATTTCTTTCCTTAGGTAAGGAGACAAAATCCTTAAGTTGTAGGAACTTTCCTTTTGTCATAAGATTCTTCATTAATTGCTTGGTCTTGGTCTTTGATCACACCAAATCCCTTGATTTCACACGCGCCATCACTCCACATGTGCACTTCTATGTTGGAATTTTAACTTAGACCATGACTTGGATCATGGTAATGGGTCGTGCTTCTTCAATTGGGCCGTGAGGCCCAATAAGCATAAATGGACCTTGGGTCCATTTCCTTCATCAAATTCAAGGCTTCTTAGAATTTATTGGCTCTTTGGCGTGTAATTGAGCCTTCTTGAAGCCTTATGGGTTCACGCCGTTCAGCCACCATCTCGCCAACCTTGGGCTCTCCATGGGGCTCCATTTGCACATCCTCTTGGTCCATGTCATTAGTAAGTTGGGGTGCAACTTGGGTTGCATCATTCTCCCATTCTTGAAAAGGATTTGTACTCAAATCATCACCTACATCAAACAGAAGTCAGTCAGTAACATTGAAAGTAGTACTAACATTATACTCACCGGGTATATCCAAATTATAGGCATTGTCATTAGTCCTTGCAACCACTTGGAATGGTCCATCTCCTCTTGGCATGAGCTTTGATTTTTTCTTTTCTGGAAATCTTTCCTTCCTCAAATAGAGCCATACCCAGTCACCTGGTTCGAAAATCACCTTCTTTCGATCCTTGTTGACAAGTATGGCGTATTGAGACGTTCTCTTTTCAATATTAGCTCGTGTCTTCTCATTAATGGCCTTCACAAATTCAACCTTCTTCTTTCCATTTAAATTGCATCTAAATGTAAAGGAGTTAAATCCATAGGAGATAAAGTATTGAAACCATAAACAAGTTCAAAGGGTGAATATTGTGTAGCTGAATGAATACCCCTATTATATGCAAATTCAAAATTTGGTAAACATTCTTCCCATGTTTTCAAGTTCTTAGATATGAGTACACACAGCAAAGTCCCTAAAGTTTTATTGACAACTTCATTTCGTCCATCAGTTTGGGGATTACAAGTAGTTGAAAACAATAACTTACTCCCTAACTTAGACTACAAAGTTTTCTAAAAGTAACTTAAGAATTTCGCATCCCTATCAGAAACAATAGTTCTAGGCATACCATGCAATCAACTTCTCTAAATGAATAGGTAAAAGGGTGTACAATCCATGAGGGTTCAATCTAGTTTTAGCCATTTTCAAAAATATATCCACAACAACAAAATTGAATCCCTCCCCTTTTGGTAACCCCATAACAATATCCATTTAAATGTAAATATATGGTTCATGAAGAATAGGTAAAGGGGTGTACAATCCATGAGGGTTCAGTCTAGTTTTAGCTAACTTATATGTCACACATCTATCACCTACATGAATAACATCATGTTTCATGTTAGGCCAATAAAAATGATCTTGGATAATATCATAAGTTTTAGCTATTCCAAAGCGTCCCATTAATCCCCCATCCTATGCTTCTTTTACAATTAGCTATTGCATAGAAAACATGAGCATGCATAAACGATTTTCATGAAAAAGATGTATCATAAAATGGGTCGATTTCAAAATTTCCGAAAAATTTCAATTTCGGACCCCACGTGAAATCAAACCCTAAAACATAGTTTAATCCATGTCCTGAGCTAAGGAGTAGCCAGAACTTACCTTGTTTGGCCAGAAGTCGACGAACCCGAGCAAAACCCGAACGGAACCCATGGATCACTCAATCATGGAAGTCTCAAGTTAGGCAACTCGCTACCCAGAGCACTCCCTATCTATTGAAGGGGCTGCTAGGCCCAAGTTCCAGCAAAATCCACGTTAGCGACACGGCCAGAATCGAGCGCTGCTCGATTTTTCTCGTTTCGGTCGAGTTCTTCGCGAAGGAGATGAAGACGCGTGAAGTCGGAATTCTCATCTTTTCTTACTCGACCGACCAAGATTTTATTTCTTCTCATTTGGGCTCACGGTCCAAATGATATTTAAGTGATTTGCGCTCGAATTTAATTCAAGTCCAATTGCAAATTAATAAATTGGATTTAATCTCATTAAATCCAATTACAATTAAATTTCAATTGAATTGAGTGGTTCCACTAAAACCCAATTTAATACCATCCTTGAAATTCTCCAATTATGTCCCACATAATTAATTATTTATTAAATTCTTCAGTTCGCCAGATAGAGCAACCTAGTAAGATCCATATCTCAATTGGTACTATCATAAGCGACATCTAGCAATACATTATGATCCGATTTAACATAGATACATCATGATCCTCTAATCCTATTTAGTATTAATTCTTTCGTCACTTAATATCCAATAATTAATGTCAAGCGTAGGAATGTGTCATCTTTGACCATTA
>JAOWBN010195113.1:0-15310 GCA_028565015.1 Pinguicula moranensis
CTTCACTATTTTATATGTTATAAATAAACAAGTAGTGAAGATTGCTACAATCATATATACAACATTAAAGTGTTAATACATAGGCCTAAGGTGATTGGCCTTAGGACACTAACACCCTTAACTGACACAATTATTTCAAATATCACAAAACTAAGGGATGAGCTGAGCAAGATTACCAAACTGATGGATAGAAAACACTACCAAAAGTCTAGAATCAAATGGATTCAGCTAGGGGATTCAAATTCAGCATATTTCCACAGCTACATGAATAGAAACAGGAGGAAAAACCTCATTCAAGATGTGTGGGACAGACATTTATGGGTAGAAGATCCAGCTCTAGTTAACAGAGGTTTCGAGAACCATTTTGAAGCAAGATACACTGAGGCAAACTGGCAAAGACCACAAATAACAAATATGAGATTCAAGTGACTAAGCCTGCTGACACAAAGATGGTTGCTAACACCGTTTGTAGATGAGGAGATCATGAAAGCAATATCAGATTGTGGAAGCAATAAGAGCCCTTGGCCGGATGGTTTAAACTTCCTCTTTATAAAACACTTTGCACATCTGATGGGACCCGAGATCTATGAGCAACTCAAGGAGATTTACAGAAATAGTAAGCTAGCAAAGGGAAGTAATGCAGCCCACATTGCTCTAGTTGCTAAAACAGACTCCCCTCAACAAGTCCAAGACTACTGTCCTATTACACTCATTGGAGGAATACCCAAGATTATCCGTGATAGAAAACTGGTATTCATCCGTGATAGAAAACTGCTAGGCAGTGTGGTAATAACTGAAGAAGCTATTGATGAAATGAGGAAGCTAAAAAAGTCTGCACTGATATTCAAAGTGGATTTCGAAAAAGCTTTTGATACAGTAAATTGGACATACCTGCAAACTGTGATGAGCCTTATGGGATTCCCTTAGATTTGGAGAAGCTGGATAAAAGAAATTCTGCAATTAGCATCTACCTTGATCCTGGTTAATGGTAGTCCCACTGAAGAGTTTTATCTACAAAGAGGTTTAGGTAAGGAGATCCTCTCTCCCCAACCCTCTATCTCATTGTTGCAGAGGGATTGTCTATTATGATTCAAAAAGTTGATGAATTACATCTATTTAAAGGTCTGGAAATAGGAAGAACCAAGGTGTTTCTAACACATCTTCAGTTTGTGGATGATACACTTTTGTTTGGGCAGGCAGAATGGAAAACTATAAATGCATACAAAGCAATCCTGCAGAATTTTGAATTAGTTTCTGGTCTGCGTATTAATTTCTCAAAAAGCACTCTTGTGGGGATAAATCTGGAATAGAGTGCAGTGCAGGACATAACTTCCTACTTGGGTTGCAGAACAGGAAAACTGCGAATATCTTACCTAGGATTACCACTTGGGGTAAGTAGAATGAGAAGCAACATGGAAGCCAGTGTCTGAAAAGTTCAAAAAAGTTCTAAACCAGAAACATATATCAAGGGGTGGAAAACAAGTACTACTGAATTCTGTCCTGGCAGCACTTCCATCCCACTATTTTGGATACCTAAGAGCCCCAGTTTCAGTTATCAAGAAGCTTAAATCCATCCAAAGACACTTCTTTTGGGGAACCTCAACTGAAAAGAGGAGAGCATGTTGGACATCCTGGGAGAAAGTTACTGCTGCAGTGTTTTAATGAAGCCATGTTGGGCAAATGGGTGGCAAGACTCCTAACCAATGAAAAAAGCGTAATCATGGACATCATAAAATCCAAATACAGCTGCAAGGGACTTCTTGAAATAGGTGAGTACACGGTCCTAGCACAGCCAAATCCAGTGACATTGACAGAAAAGCCCAAAAGCAAAAAATATATCTCAGAATGGTGAAAATCCATTCAGGTACTGGCCAATGAAAGCTGGTTCAAGCAAATGATCAGATCAGCCTGGGGGATGGTACTACAGTTAGGTTCTGGCTGGATAAATGGTGCCAAAATAGTTCCCTTGCTGTTAGATTTCACCGACTGTTCAGAGTGGCTCAGGACAAGGATGCCTACATCTCTCAGTTAGGACACTGGATAAGCAACACATGGCACTGGAACCTAACTTGGAGAAGAAACTTAAGAGAGCATTAGGTAATAGATCTAAATGAACTAATCTCTGTTTTGCAGGGGGGCAAACACTTGATGAATTCAGCAGAGACTCATATGAGTTTGAAGGGGATATGGAAGGGCAATACACGATGAAATCAGCCTATGCAAGGATAAACATAGGCACTTCCAATCCATACACAGTAGAAGAAGCAACAAAATTAAAAAATATATGGAATGGAATCACTCCCAAAAACATCATGATCTTTTGCTGGAAGATGTTTCATGATGCAATGCCAGTTAAACAAGTCCTACAAAAGAAACATATCATACCTGAACATCAAGAGCTACTTTGTCCTCTTTGTAAATCTGAATCTGAAGACACTATACACCTATTTTCTAATTGTAGTATTTCTGTGCAGGTGTGGAAGAAGATAAAATCCTGGCTAGAAGATACATTTGGTCATCTACCAACCCTCCAAGGCACAAGCATCCCCAAGCTGGAATCCTACATCTCAGGTAAGCCTGCTGGAGATAACATGGCATGCTGAAAATCTATATGGTTGATGTTGATATGGCAAATCTGTAAAACCAGAAATAAGGTCCACTTCCAAGCAATGAATATAAACATAAATCACATTGTACAAACCATACAAAGGAAAACATGGTCCTAGATTAAAGCAAATAAATCAAAAACTTTCCCTAACTCATTTGTGGATTGGCAATTAAATCCTATCTGCTGCATAGGGGGATGTAAAGTGCAAGGGATAAATTGAAGGAATGGGTGCTCATGTGTGGGGTATTTTGAATTTGATAGAGTTGGAATAAATCTGAAAGTCTTACTGACTAATATCTTGTTCCTAATCCATTCCAATGGAGCTGTTTTATTACTGATGTACACACGAAACTAAAAGGAGGACTTTTTTTTAACCCCGAATTTTGTTATTTTATTTATTTCAGTGCTAAAGCATTTTTGTACAAGCCACCTACTGGCACTTCTGAATGATTTTGATTAGGCAAACAAAGCCCCACCTCCTTAAAACCACTCTATGGCAAACCCCGGGGGAGGAAAATCCAAAGATGGAAAGAGTGTGGCAGCATGTGCTCCCTTTTTACAATGCTGTAATAATAACAAAAAAAAAATCCCCAAATATATGTTGCTAACCTATCTATTGTATAAGTATATGTCCTAATTCTCAAAGAGTGTATTGTGATCCATGTACCTTCATCATCTATTTCTAGTAAGGTAAGAAATTGATGCCATATCACTTCCAGGTAGCACATTGGCACTAGTTCAAATGATAATATGATCACTGATGACGAATTCCTCCCAGATCCAAGTACTAAGTTAAGTCTAGAAAAAGGTGGAGCAAGAAAACAATCTTGGGGGAAATGCTTAATTGGAAACCGCAACAATCACAAGACGAAGATGCTATAAGGTGAGCAGGCTGAGTTGGGAACCTTGTTTTATCTAGGCTAGTAATGACTTCTGTAGTCATCAGATTCATAAGTTGATGACAACTTGCATAGCTGAAGGTCAATGTTTAATGTTACTGAGATCCATAAAAGTATGGAAGCTGATGAAAGAAGCTGGACTACAGCAACTTCAATCATCAACTCAATTATGATCTGCATAGTTTCATGGAAACTACAACAATCAAAACACCAGGATGCTATAAGGTGAGCAAACTGAGTTGTGAATTTAGTAATGGTAATTTTACCTATAGTCATCAAATTTAGCACCACAAAATCTGGTGACAGCCTGCATAGCTAAAAGTCTTTGATCAATGTTGCTTTGATCAAAACCTAAAAAATCAGCAGACGAATACAAGTTTGCTGTTGAAATTTTAGGATTGTTTGTGTAGAAGGAGAAAAAGAGTTTTTTGAATTTGATTGCTTTGTATTTGGCACTCTCTTCCTTGTTCCATTTCGTTTTTTTTCCTTTTTCTTTTTCTTTTTCTTATGTCCCTTGTTTCATCTTGTACATAAACTTTTACCTTTAGTGAATTTTTGGCATAACAAAAAAAACTTCTGCTTCCTTGCCAACTCACAGGACCACTCCTCCTTCAGCCAACCATGTATCTTCTTCCTCCCTTTGAAATGATTCAAAATCAAGTATGAATTGGGGATTAGGTATGTTAATACCCAAGAAGCATAAATAAACAGTATCTTAGTCATTTAGATACTTGATGAAGAAACAAGTTTCTTTAAGGATTCAAGATAATCTTGACGATTGTGTTCCAATGGCCATCCTTGCCACAATGAAAACAAATGCCCTTTTCAATTTCCTTTCCTTTCTTCGCACCACCATTTGCTTTTGTTGCGCTCATCTGATGCTTTGTTTTTCTCAAGCATAGAATTAGACAACCCTTTGTCCTTTGAAGATGCAAGCAATACGGTACCCTTATTCCTTATAAGCTCATTCTCTATGACTATCAACTTGTTCATCAATTCAGTCAATGAAACTTGAATCATATTCTTGTTGAAGTTGACTACAAATTGTGCAGAACTTTCCATAAGGGATTTTAGGATGAAATTCGTTCAAGAGTTATCTTCCAAGGTTGCACCCAAGCCTTTCAACCTTTTGATTAGACACAACATTTTAATGTCATTCGCTGCTATGGAGATTCCCTTTTCCATCTAACATCTAAAAAAATCTTAATGAAGACTATATTTCTCAGTCCTAGACAGAACCTCAAACAACCTTTTGAGGTAGCCAATCACAATGAAGGCATCCAAATTCTCATAGTGCTTTTGGAGCCATTGTTACCAACATTAAACTTTTGGCAAGATCATAACCTTCAACCTGGCTATCGGTTTGAATTGTTCTAGATGAGCCTCTTTTGGAGGATTGGGTTTTGGTGCTTCAAAGATACGAGTAATTCTTCGGACCTAAGAACAATTCTTGGATATCTTTGCCATTTCAAGCAATTTGAACCATTCAATCTATTTGATTCCAAAATATTACGAAGGTTCAAACGAGCATTCAACATTCTACAACAAACATGTAAAGAAGAAGTGAGATTTTGGTATAATGCATATGATCAAATTGAATATAGTAGACTTTAAAACATATCCATTTTACTCCATTATTTTGTTGCAAATCAATAACCCACTATAATTTTGATTCGAAAAAATCATTAATCTTCTAGTTGGTCAAATATCCTAATTGAACCATACTCAAACCTTGAGTTAGCTCAACAAACAAAATATGGTTACAAATGGTAGTTAATTCTCTAATAATTACAACACTTTGCAACTCCTTGTTTTTGCTTGGATAGTTAACTCTTTAACCTTAAGAAGACTTTGCCTCTACATCCTCAAAGCCTTGAGTATGCTCAACAAACCAAGTGTTTTAGTTAATTCAAACACCATTAATCAAAAAATTTATAACTTTCATGATAAAACTTCCTACAAATAGATGGCAACCTTGAGTTAGCTCAACAAATGAACCACCGATTAAGAGGACCATTTTATCATATTAATGGAAGGCATAACCCTTTTCAAAAACTTTTGAAAAAGGGAGACTTAATTATTATTTGAAGGGTTTTGATATGTTTGTTCTCAGTGTCCATTGTAAAGTGAATTGGAAGAGTTATCATTGACAATTATTTTAGCTTTGTGCTAACAATGGAATAGATTAAAATGACTTTATTAAATTCCAGTGCTTCTATTATCAGCGAAGTTGTAGGAACTCAATACATCAAATTACGCAATGCATATTGGGAAACGCAACCTCTTTGTATAATTGCAAGAGTAAGACTGCATACATTTGAACCCCATACCTTAACTTAGTTGGTAATATATTGGGTACGTTGTGTTGTGTTATGTTGTTGATATGTTTGGTTTCATAAATTTTATTTCTAGCATGCAACCCTATCATTATCATATAACAATAAAGTACAAAGCATGCTAAATAAACACATAAATGTAGATGATATGGACTCTTGTAATCCCTCGTCCATTGAGGGATTAGGTAGATTAATCCTAAGTGTGGACAAACTCGTTGAAGACATGCAACTCTTTGCATTTCCACCACAAGTGTGGACAAACTCGTGGCCTTCTTATCTCCCAAGGGTGTCCATCAACTCCTTGATGACACGCAACTCCTTACATATCCACATTCTTGGAGATTTCTTGGGGCTTTTGCATTCTAGAATTACATCATTCTTATCTTACCTCTTATATTTTACTTCCCACTAAACTAATGTACATTATATACATTTTAAGAAAATCACCAAGTTCATTTGTGGAGAGTGACATGGGAAGAGAATTACATCAAGAATAATAGAGAAGTACGGGATTCAAGCCTTATTATAAATATGAATGTATCTATTAAAAACTTTCAAGAATTATGTAATAACAATTATTACAAAACCACATCCTATTCGGTTATAGTCCATGATCAACCACCATGCATTCAAATTAATTCATAATTAAATGAAAGCATGGAAAGTTAGGGTACTACAAAGAATAATCACATGCAAATCATTTTTGAACATGTATTAGTGTGCATGACTAACAACTTTGCTCATACATGCATCGTGTTTGCACAATTTTTGTCTAAACCATGCCACGGTTTGTAGGGCCTTTAAAAGGCTTAACCTCTAGTTGTTTTTGAGCAATGACTTGTGCTTTTACAACATCATTGAGGACTCAAACCATGCATCTTTCACTACTACAAATTTTGATCTCAAAATCTACACACATTTTTTTTTAAATAAAATTTGGTTGAATTAAGATAAAATGTAGCCTCCAGCCGAAGCTATTACAATTGACAGATAGACTGCCTCATTACACAAAGCCAGCTAATCCACCCTGCAGTTTAACCGCATCTAGGTCTTGCACAACTTATTATTCAAGGCCGCTATGCTAGCCTTTCATTCTAATCGCGTTACAGAATCATCTCAAAATCTACACACTTTGTTCAAAAAAAAGGTTAAGATTTCAAGATACATAATTCCAGAAATATGCATGTAACATGAACACATTCACAATTCTTTGTCCTTTAACATACAATCCATGTAATATATCTTGCATGTTATGCAAGAATTAGCATAATGATTCTAATAGCAACTAGTAGGAACTCAATGCTACACTACGTGTCATAAGTATCAAAAGTATGCGGAAGCATAAAAACAAGCGTGTGCATAACAAAAATTTAATGTGGTCCCTACCAAGGATCCATGCTGTTTGATATAGCTTTATAGAAAGAGCAAGGAGAAATTTATACTTTCCTTTAAGCTTTCACAAAGTTCTTCGAAGATAGTCTTGGAGATGCTCAAACAACCACCCTCTAAGGAAGTTTATACCACCACAAATCTTGGAGGCATATACGACACTTTGTATCAAACTATATGTGTGTTTGTGAAGTGCTAGCTCCAGATTTGTGGTCTAAGAAGATGAGAAGAAAAAATTCACAAAAATTTCACCCCATTTCCCTACAAGCTCTAAGGTTTAGAGGGAAAGTACAGAGGAAACTTCTCCTTTCATCTATCAAGACACACAAGTGCATAAACTATAACACATACGGATGTATCAAGGTATTTATAGAGTTAGACATGGCCTTGAGATGCAAAGACATGTCCGTGTTGGTGGATTAACATTTAATCCTAACCATATATGTATACATGGTTTTGAAGCACCCATGATTGTGTAGAACTCTTTCACTCAACCTTTATGTACACGACTCTTTATATATGAACACCTCATTGCATGAAATTGCATTGGATATGCGTCCTATGCATGTAATATAATTGGAAGAAAATTGCCACAAACTTCATGAAGTTATAGTAAATTTTCACTAACTCATTAGTGGATTCCAACTTTGATCCAACTAACATGCGGTTTGGATGTATTAAGAGACAATATTAGGAGACAATCCCTTTCAAGGACTAGTTTCGTGTAATTATTTTTCCTTTACCTTAATCATATCCAATCTAGCATATATTGATTATTTGTCATCCTCCATTGATATATGCTTATGATTTCTTGTACCCCAAATCATAATATTTAAGTATTAATTAGAAATTCTTTTTAAACTCATGCTTTGCTCAGGCTTCTCATGATTTCTTACAAGTGTCATAGGGATATCTCCTCTAAACTATTTAGGAATAGTGAATCCTTCATTGACTACTTACAATCCTTTCATACTTCATATTACCCCCAAAACTACCCATTATTATCCATTTACGATGTAACTTCGATTCGAATCAAATGGTGGCCTCCATACTCAAGATTTCATGGTGATCTTAAGTATAAGGATCACTTACACCTACTATTCTGTAAAGTATCACCATTGACAATATGGTGAATTCTAGTTGGGTCAATCTAATGTATTTATCAACTAAAAGTATCCATGTTCTAACTTATTTGTCGGTACACCATAGTTAATGAGATCAATTACTCATTTCATATGGAAGCAAATAGGAGCATGCTAACGTATCTATATTAGCGAGGCCTTGTCTTACTAATATTATGGATGGGGATATTTAGTATTAATACATTATTAGACTGGTCTCTTCATCTCAATGCTTAGTGATCCACTCTAAGTTATCAATATTTGGGCTTTATTATTTGATTTGCAATAACTATGCAAGTAAATAAATGAATAATGAAGGTGGCTACTAATCACATGCATTGGTATAGAAGTGTTGATACAAAGGTTCTAGGTGATTGGCCTTTGGGAACAAGACTACCACTCATGATAAGACTGTCGTGCATGGCTCAAACAGCTAGGGCTCATGACATGGGTAGGGGTCTTGTTGTGCACTCGGCCTGTGTGCAGCACAATACCACGCAAGCATGCACACATGCAGCATGCATGCACCTTATGTTGTGCACCAGTGTGCATGAGGTACGTGCAAAACACTATGCCATGCACACGTACATCATGTGCATGACCCTTTGGTTAGTGCCCTGCTTGGCCCCAGTGCTTGTAATGCTCAGGCATTGCCTAACTGCGCTCGCACTACTGGACAGACATGTACCATGCCTTATCCGTACTCCCATTGTTGCGGGCATGCAACCCTTGTGCCTGGATGTTGTCTGAGTGCGCGACACGTGGTGTACTTGCCCATGATCCTTCGTGCACAACATGCATGTTATGGCATTTTTCTCATTTTCTCAAAACATTTTTCTTCTTTTTTGGGTTTTTTCATAAATTTTCATTATTTCTTTCGATTATTTACAAGCAAAGTATTGCATTCTTCGTGGGAAAGCTCATAACCGAAGGACGCATAGAGTGAGATCCCAACAGAATAATAATCATGGACAAAATGCTTTTGACAAGTCAGTAATCATTTAGGTTCGTGAACATACCACTATAGACACAAGACTGAATTCTCCTCCTATGGACTTTCTTACTTGAAGATTACTCTTGGAACATCCATTGATATATTCATTGTGTATATGCTATCCTTCACTTAAAGTTCATAAATAGGTGTAGGTTCAATGTTTGTCAACCCACCTAAATGTATCTTTTGCCACGAGTACCATTTGTTCTCTAATGAACAATTAATTTGGCAATCTTCATTCATTGGATGAACGCTCTCGTTCAAGTGCCAAACAAACTATAAAGGTGTGAATTATATCGTGCATTATGGATACTTGGATTTTGAATTCTATCTTGCATCAAGGATTCCTAGATATCCACTTCACATGATTCCCAACATGAAAGGAATTGTAACATTGCAGCAACAATGAGAGCTTACCGATCAACTCAAAGAACCAAACATCATGGACCAGAGTCTCTCAGGACATTCAAGATTCAAATAACTTATACATGATCATCTTCGTGACATGATAGGAGTTTGTTGGACTACCGAAGATTAAGGAACTTGCTATCACATCCCGATCAGTTCAATGTAGAAATACTTTTCCACATATAGGAGTCTCCAACTAGGTGGCGCTACACCAACGACTTGGATCATTCATTTCCTTCACAATGATTTCTTGAAAATTCTAATGGTCATCAAAATTCTTTAGATCTCAACTTAGATATTTCTAGAATTAATCTTTTCGATCACAGGCTTAGTTTTAAATAACAATCTTGAAGTCTGATCCTCCCACAAGACAAATTTTGCTGGACTTTTAGGGTATATTTATTGCAACAATGGGATTCCATTGATGCTTGATTTTGTACCCAATACAAAATATAAATGAATAAGGTAAATTTAAGTTTCATTCATTGGACGATTTAGCATTCAATTGTTGAGCACATGGTTCGTAGGGCATAAAGTCTAACGTGTACTTATAATAAAATAATTTGATGTGCAATTACAAATCGTGAATTATTCACCTAGAGGTCTATCTCTCAATGATCCGTAGAAGTCTAAATTGTCATTAAGTTTCCATATTTGCTTACAATCAATTTTTTGATGGGATTATCTATGTTATCCTCTACTTTTACTACTAAATTTAACTACCTTATTAAGACAAGCAATTAACCAACAAGTGACATAAGCTAACACGATAGCTAGGTTGAAGGTATGTGAGAAGCTAATATGGAATTCTAGTTTGGCTCAGTTGCCAAATAAATATTCGGCTCTTGTACACATCAAACCTAGTTCTCTAGATTATTGATTCATCTGCTATAACTATAGAGGTCTGTATGATCATGAAACACTCAAAACCTACAACCCTTAGTTCACTACTATGGTCAATTTGCTCTCTAATGATTGTACAAAAGCTCTGCAACTTAAGAACCACTTAAATGCTCCAAAAATAATGGTAGCCTATTTGAGCTCTTGCATACTAATCTATTAAAGTTCGGACTAGGATCAACCGTTCCTTTAACTATTAGTTTTACCCAAAATTATATATAATGATGTTCAATCTAGTAGAAATACCTGAAGGTAAATAATCAATGCAAATCAATAAGCAAGAAATAACCAACAACTATTCAATTAGCAATGCCCACGAATCAATCCTGCAAGTTACATGAACTAGAATCCCAAACAAATGGTTAGGGACACATAATTAAAGAAAAGTACAAATAAGATTCAAATTTAAAAAATATATTAAATAAGTTAAGAAAAGATGGCAACTTCCCAATTGAAAGTGGAAGGGTACAAACAAGGAGTGAAGTGGTTGATCGCCAACTTCAATTTCTTGTTTCAATCTTCAACTGCTAGGGTCTTCATTTTCACTGGATGAAAATATCTCAATTATTCAAAATCCCAAGGTGAATTCCCTTTCTCTCTCTAAAACCCATGGTTGAAGTCTCAAAGTGTCAAAAGTTTTTTTGGAGTGAGAAAATTGCCCTTTACAGTAAGGATCCAAAAATAATTTTAGAGAGTTAAAAATCTTGTTGAGGGTTTGTCATGGGATGGATACGGGCGTACCATAAGTTTACACGGCAATATGCGAGCTTATTTTTCTTACGCTTCTCCGGGTGACACTTGTGCACCATAAATGGGGACGGTCGTATCGAACTATTATCTTCTGTAATTCAATAACTAGAACAGATCTAATATCGGATGTGGGCGTCGGTGTCCAAATTAGATGCGGGAGTCCTTGAAGAGTTCGCCTCTTTTTCTCAAAGAAGACGTACGACCTTCTCCTATTATGCTACGGTCCATTCTTAGACAGTTGGCCTCTAAAAAGTTGAGTCCATAGATGATCGTACTCTTTCTTGATACAGTCAAGAATTTTGCTCATTTTGCTCCTCTTTAGCTCATTCCAGTATTGTATATTTCTTGTTTAACACACCTGAAACACAAAAGATAGCAAATAATAACTGATAGTGAACCACTCCCCGAAAAACCTTAGCACTAAGGTATTCAGTTTGTAGTTCACATTTCTATTTATACTCTTCTTTCCTATTTTTCCTTAGCAGTGTGGGACTAACACCCCCCTATTTTTCCTTGGTAAAATTAAGCCCATGAAGACAGCCCAAAGCCCATCAAGATAGTCCATCCGAGATGAAGTCATTTGTCCAGTATTCTCCAGAATCTACACCTGCACCACAAACATCCAGAAGAAATACACACGACAAATATTCTAGAAGAATCCATTGTACTTATAAAAGCATGTGCAATTTGATGATGTAATCGCAACTTGATCAATGGAAAACTTTCTTCTCAAACCACCGAAGCCTCCCTGGTTTCTCTAAATCTCTTCATGGTATCGGAGCCAAAATAAAGGCTTAACAGCCTAATTTCGATCCTATTTTCAATTATGTTTTTGCTGTAATTCAAAGGGGCTGCTGCCCCCCTTAGCTTCCGCTCCAAATAAACCTTTTCCTTTGATCCTGTTATTTTAGAATTCTGTTTTTGTTTTGTTTGAGACCAAACTACATATCAAAGCAGTTAAATTTCTAAGGGTTTACCTCGATGCTAACTTGTCAGAGCGAAGAGAAGATTATCAAACTTTGCGTTGTCCGATCTGCAGAAGTTTTGACATAACGAAGAGCAGTTTACAGAGAAAACCAGCCCCAGCTTAGTGTGCCGCCAATGCCTGCGCTTCGCGTTGTACCTGTTTGTGTTGGCAGTGCGCATACAGATCCAGTGCGAAATCGGTCGGTTCTGCCTCTATTTCTTCCCAGCCCACTACCTTTCCGACGATAGACGCCGTCTCATGGGCAGAAGAGCGGAGATCCCAAGAAAGCTCAAATCTTCTCATTTCTTAGCAAGATCCAACAGAGTTATTCCCAAGTCTGAAGTGAATCTAGTCAATTTCAAGGGGAAATTAAAAGGTATCTTCGCATTCCTGGTGGAGAACAACTATCATTGGGAAATATTTTGGCCACCGGAATTTTGGGTTGAGGAATCAAGCTTCTGATGACAACAAAAAGGGAACGAAGAGTAAGGGGCATGAAGTTCATTTCTTAAGAAGCTTCCAGATATGAGAATACGTGCATCACCTACTTTGGGCCTTTCTTGTTGGGCTCAATTTTTAATTGGGTCTAATTGTGGGCTGGACCCCTTTTTATAGCTGGGCTTGAACCACCTATTTTAAATCACAAAAAAAAAGGGGTTATTTCGAATTTTTTTTTATTATTTTAACTTTTAAATCTTTATTTCCAGTAACGTACTTGAATTTCAGGTTTTAATCAAATCCCTCACCGGTCAGATGGAACGACGGTGGCATGAGGCTTTTCTTTAAACTTTTATTTTCAGTAAATTGTTTGAATTATAAGTATTTAATCAGATCCCTCACCAGTCAGCTGAAGCGACGGTGGCATGAGACATTTTCTTTTCGTCATTTACTTTGAGTTATCTATTTAAATTTTAAATCAGGTCCCTCGCCGGGCAGCTGAAGCGACGGCGGTATGAGGCATTTTTATCTCCTCTTTTCTTCTTCATTCTCTCCCCCTTTTCTTCTAGTTTAACAACCATTTTTTTTTACTTCTTCTTCTCCTGTTTTATTTGTGTGATTTTGGTTCAAGCTTCACGTGGTCATCCCACGCTTAGCTCGCGGGGGGTGTTGGTAATATTAAGCCCATGAAGACAGCCCAAAGCCCATCAAGATAGTCCATTCGAGATGAAGTCATTTGTCCGTAGAATTCTCCAGAACCTACACCTGCACCAGAAACATCGTGAAGAAATACCCTAAGCCTCCCTGGTTTCTCTAAACATCGTCATGCACCAACTGCAAGCCCTCGTGAAGCAGAAGTGCTTGGACATTGTAGCGAGAGTCGTGAAGATTTTAGCTCGAGGAGACGAGGCCGTGGGTGGAAGTAAGGAATTTAGGGCTGTGGTTCTAGTTGATGTGTACTTGCCGATTGCTGTTTGGTTGAAGGCCACTGCTACCAGCTGCCTCGCTGTTCAGATACTTGACTAGTACGTTTATCCTTTTATCCCATGATCTCCTATTACTTGGCAAATTTTCAATCTTGTATCGTCTACGCATTGCAGATGACCCTAAACTGCCATTTTTCTGCTACATATTTCTTAAATCCGTTGATACTCAGAATAAGTGCTTTCTGGTGGAGTTTTTTTCCCTCGTTGCTGAATCTGATGCTTTGGTTGCAGCTGCAATTGAAAATCTAGAAGCTTGATGCTCAAATCTTTCAAGTTGGATCAGGATGATTATTATAGCATTTGGAATGTAGCAGACTGCCGCACCCTTCGCTGGGGACGGCATTATAAAGGGTCCGGCAGTCCCAAGAGAACGAAGCCTATTGAACTCCAGGAAATTTTCAAGAGTTTATCTAGCCATACACTATTTTTTTAGATTTTTTTTTTAATTATTTTAAAAACATTATTTTAAAATTCAACTTCTACTTCTCATTTTTTTCCAGTCAAAACTCATTTTTTTAGAATTAGGTAGTAGTCTATTTTTTTTTCTACTTCTACTTTTGATGGCAATTTTCTAAATAAATTAAAGTTATCTTACCAAATTTAACTACAAACACTATTTAATCATCTTACAAAATTTGATTACAAATACTATTTCAATAATTTTTTAATAGTTTTATCAAACACTCAAATACTACAAAATTAAAAGGAGAAGGACAATCAAAATCAAAATCAAAATGAGAAACAAAAGGACAAAATAACTATAGATACAAAACAGGCCCTAAGAATGGTAGATTATGATGGTTCGCATGTAAAAACAAGGGCATGTCCCCAAAATCTGACATCTCAATGCTTTTAGACGATACGACAACAAAATTGGGGGTATGGGAAATTTGATGTACGTAACCGTACTCTAGTAGATATACATTGCGATGTATTAATTTTAAGTGATTAAATCCATTATTAGCATTGGAATTTAATTAATAGTCATTTTGATCTAATTCATTATTAGCACAAAATTAAAAAAAAATTATGAATGATAATTCTTAGCTGCGGTTAGACATGGGCGGGCCGGGTTGGCCCTTGGCAGAGGCGGAGATAGGGGACAGAGGGGCTATGGTCCCCCAAAATTAAAAAAAAATCAAATTAAAGGTAAAAAAATTGGTTTTTTTTAGTTTTTGTCCCCTTTAGACTTCTAAATATGTAATGGGTATAGAATGTAACAAAAAATCCTGCTACCTCACCTGGTTGATAGTTATGAATTTTCTCAGCCTGACAACGGATCGAATTCTACTTCTAGCAGCTATTTTTTAGTTTTTTAGAAATCAAAAATAAAAATAAAATGCTAGCACTAGACTGGTTTTGAACTTGAGCTGATAAATAATATTCTGCAACAATAACCACCAGGACAAGCAGCAATATTTAATATTATCAACAAAATTGTATATATATCTAGTATATTATTTGAATAGTTAGATTTTTTCACAATTCTTTAATATAATTATTGTTTATATTTC
>JAOWBN010195124.1:0-15310 GCA_028565015.1 Pinguicula moranensis
ATCTTATCAGCAAAGGAAGAAATTCCTTCATGATGCAAAGTACTACATTTGGGAGGAACCATATTTATTTTGATTTTCTAGTGATGGACTTATTAGGAGATGTGTGCCCAAAATTGAGCAGCTGCTAATCTTAGAGGGTTGTCATCAATCTCCTTATGGTTTTCCTTTTGAAGGAAGAAAGACTACATTCAAAGTTCTTCAATCAGACTTTTATTGGCCTACCATCTTCAAGGATATTGTATAATGAGCAAAGCAGTGTGATAGCTGTCAGAAGGTCGGTAACATCTCTTGGAAAAATGAGATGCCAATGAACAATATCCAAGAGGTGGAGTAGTTTGATGTTTGGGGGATTGACTTCATGGGGCGTTCCCTTCATCTTTTGGGAGCATGTACATCTTGGTGGCCGTAGATTATCTCTCAAAGTGGGTGGAATCAGTGACTCTTCCTTTCAATGATAGTAAGGTTGTGGTGAAGTTCATCAAGAAGAATATCTTTACCAGATTTGCAACGCCAAAAGCGATTATCAGTGATGGGGGTTCACATTTCTGCAACAAAGTATGTGAGTCTCTCTTGAAAAAATATGGAGTTAACCACAAGGTTGCCACACCTTATCACCCTCAAACAAGTGAACAAGTAGAGGTGTCTAATAGAGAAACCAAGAGGATTCTTGAGAAGGTGGTATACCCCTCAAGGAAAGATTGGTTTTGAAAGTTGGATGATGCCTTATGGGAATATCAGACTTCTTTCAAGACACCTATTGGGACCTCCCCTTACCAATTTATGGCAAGGCTTGCCACTTACCTTTGGAGTTGGAACACAGAGCATTTTTGGCATTGCAAAAGCTTAACCTTGATCATGAAGTCTCAACAAAGAAAAGATTGATGGAGCTTAATGAGATTGATGAATTTCATCTTGAAGCTTATCATGGCTCCGCGATCTACAAGGAAAAAACGAAAAGAGTGTATGACAAGGCAATTCACCCAAGGTGTTATTTGAGGGCCAAAAGGTACTGCTATACAATTTTCAATTAAAGCTTTTTCCAGGAAATCTTAAGTCTTGCTAGTCTGGACCCTTCATGGTGCATACTGTATTTTCGTTTGGAACTGTGGAAATTAAAGATATGGAGACAAAAAACATCTTCAAAGTCAATGTCCATAGACTTAAGGTATACATGGGAGAGGACATGGCAAAGACACTATATGGGAAGACTTCTCTTTCCTTGGTGGACCCCGATTCTTAAAGCCTAAGCATCTTGTTGAGCCATCAACATAAAATCCAGGCGCTTGTTTAGAGGCAACCCACCCTATAACTTTGGGGTACTAGGTCACATAAGGAGACCCATGTACTCAATATCCATTCTCGGGATATCTAGTGCAGCGAATACGACCCAAAGAGTTTGCTTTGCTTTTAATATTTTAAACATGTTAATTTTAATAAGTCAAGCGTTTTCTTTTAGCTCGGTTCTTTCCCTTGTTATATGTTTTGATTTGAATTGGATATTTGTTTGTTTTGCAAGATTAATTAGGTGGTGGATAACATTTAGGTTTTGAGACCCCAGTCAGCTCGTAGATTAGCCTGTTGCTTGTATCAGCATATGGAACGACCGAATTATACCTACACATAACACATGCCACACTATACCGTGCTAGCACATTATTTTCTTAAACCAGGAAAGTTTCACTTTACCCTTAACCTTGTTTTCTTTTCTAGCATTGAGGACAATGCATGATTAAGTTTGGGGTGTTGCATAACTACACTATATGCTATGTTTCATGATATGTTATACTGTGTTGCGAACTTTATTGTGATATTGCAATGCTTGTATGTGCTATAATTTTTTTTAATTTTTAGCATGGCTTTGCAATGTGCCCCTGTGTGAATCTGTTTCCTGGTAGTTACATGATTTGTATCATTAAGACCTTCAATGTAGGAAGGGGGAATGACCTTGAGTACTTAGCTTTCTTTTAACCTACACTTGTGTTACTCCGTATGTACTTGTTACCTTTTGAGTCTATTACGATTTTTATACTTACAAAAACTTGTGTTTGATTTCTTGAGTTGATAAGAATGAACACTTTTGCCACAAAAAGCTCCACTACAAAAAGGTGAGGATTTATAGCCTATTCAGAGATCAAAATTGTCTCGCCCCTTTCTGTTTGAGTGTGACTGTCAACATGTGTTAATTCTCTTTGCATTGAATGTCATCTTAATGTGATATGGTTTTTTGTAGAAAGCATAAGAAGGGCACTTAGGTAAAACCACTCTTGGCCTAATTTATATATACCCTTACTCTTTGTTTCATCCCCTAGTGAGCCAGTTAAACCAAATTGCCTATGTTTTATTGAAAGCCATTTATATAAGCCGATATCAATAATTTGAGCCTTCCTTTGACCCTACTAATGAATCTGATTGTTGATGCACATTGCAAGGTAAAATGAGGGTGCATATGGCTGAATTATATGAGTTTTTTGGGTGATACTTGAGAAGACATATAATACAAATGTGATTGTGGAGCTCTTTCTCATTAAAAAAATAATTAAAAAATTGAAAAAACGGGAATCCTTAGTCAATCTCTCAAAAGAATAAAATATGGGAAAGAAGCTTATGTGCTTACATTGCAAATCTACAGTTTGGGGTGGAAAAGTAAAGAGTGATTGCACAAACCAAAACAAGAAAAAAGGGCAGATGAAAGATTTTTGTTCAATAGTTTATCATATATACTTTGGGAGAGTTCTTACATGGTAGTGTGTATAATATTTATGGTTTGTTGGCATTTTAGCCCACTCTTCCCATATTTTACCTACATTTACCCTAGCCCCATTACAACCCTCTAAAAGCCTTTGATTTGTGCATTTAATTGTTTGTGACTATAAGGTACTTTGGTTCAAGGTATAAAGAGGCTGCGTTGAACGAATTAATTGTGCAAATTTTCCCTATGTTGTGAGGTTGTGTGAACCATATTGAGTAGTGGCCAATGGTGGATGTTTGACGAAAATCAATAATGGCGGTTTGAAATTTTTGGCACTACATTTTTCTTGAACTACAATAGACCGATTGCAAACTTGCACATACTTGAGTTCAAAAGAATTTGGTTTGTTGGTTTGTCAAGAACAATGGGGAAGTCCTATTCGTCATAATGGGTTATGTGTGATACTTGTTGTGGGGGCCTAGAATGAGTCACTTTAGGTGTGTAGAATCTTGTTTGTATGTACTAACTTTGTACTTGTTCGAGGGCGAACAATAGTTTAAGCTTGGGGTGTTTGATGCAAATAAAGTAGACATATTTATTCCTTACGATTTTTCACTTGGAGATTATTATAAAAGACTCATTTTGGTAATTTTTATTGAAAAAATGGTATGAATCTCGTTTGGGTTGTTTTATGATTTTTTTAAGAAAATTCATCAAAGAAAAGATATTTGGGCCTAGCATTCTAAATGTACAAGGCCGTTTCTATCAATTCAATCAAAGGCCCAAAGGATAAAAGAAATAGCCCTTATTTGGTTGAAAAAGGAGTATAAGAGGGAGACAAAAAAGATTGGAAGAAGAAAAAGTTTCACAGGAGGAGAAAATTCCGAAAAAAAAAAGAGGACACACAATATACGAAATTTGAAGAAGAAAAGGCAGCCACAAGAGATAAAATTTGGAAGAAAGAAAAAGGCAACAAAAAAAATGAGAAGAAAGTGCAGAGTAGAAAAGGGAGGGCTTCCGCAGGAAAAAGAAGATTTCTGAAGAGTTGCTCTCGGCTGCTGGAAAAACGAGAGTGTTGCTCTCAGTTGCTGAAAAACAAAAGTGCAGAGAAAAAGAAAAAGAAAAAGAAAAAGCAGTGAGAGGAAGAGAAATGCAACGCCAAATGGAGGAAAAAGTTTGATTTGGTATTTTTCATCATTAAATTATAGTGAATTAAAGTTGGGATTGGAGTGCTTCTGTAAGGGAGTTTTCTGAATTTTTAAGTTTTAATTATGTTTTAATTATTTAAATTTATGTTGTGTTGTTCCAAATCAAATATTCATAGCTAATTTATTGTTATACTCCTAAGTTGACAGATGGGTGGTTGATTTTTGTAGATGAATGTGAGTTTCATATATTGGGTTATTTTTTATTAGTTTCTTTGATAACTTAAACTAGTGCTTGCATATGATTTATTTTTGCCAAGTAAATTATATGAAAATACACAATATTGATTAACTCTTTATCGCCATATTGTGCGATAACTGTCGTAGGAAACTTGAGATACCTATACTTAGACATAAGTTTGGTAAAAAGTTTATTTCTTGCACTTATTTGTTAATGTGATCACGCACTTTAATAAGTCCCCTATTTACTTTGACATTAGGTGTAGGATGATGCAGTTGGATTAGTTGAAACTTGGCTAGGTATAACTTGACAGAGCGAGTTAACCAACAATTCTAGGAGTACTAGAGTTAGGAAACTAGAGCATAAAAGCATCATCCCTAATCAGTTTAACATTGGCATGTAAACTTGCGTAAATTGAGGTAATTGAAGTCACCCTAATCATACTTAGGAGTATTCTCCAAATCTCTGTCTAGCTTCTCGTGATCTCAAGTGCTTAGAGCTCCATTCCTAGTTAAGTTAAATTGCATTTCTTCTTTTATATCAGATCTTTGATTAAAAATCCAAAAACAACAAGTTTTATCCTTTTATGCATTTGTGCTAATAGTTTAGGTAGTCACACTTGAATAAGCTGTTAACAACAAACACTCTATCTGGGGATTCAATCCTATTTGCACTTACACAATTACAATCGTATACTTGCGGTAAAATGAATGTTTTTAGTTAATTTAACTTGGTTTCATGCTTAAATTATTTATACGTAGAAATCACATCAGATGCGTAATTGATATTACGACATTTCACTGTCTCCGGCATGAAACCTATTCTAGTTTCTTGCTGGAATCAGTGACGATTTTGACGCAGTAAAATAGGAGCTCCTAAAGGAGAATCCCTTTCCCTCAGTAGAGGTTGCCTATTCCACCGTTCGCCGAGAAACAACGCGTCTCACCATCATTAACCTAGGAAAGGGCGACGGCAACACCACATCACTGAGAGTTGGAATGGGCCTTATTTCCCACTCACA
This sequence comes from Pinguicula moranensis, assembly GCA_028565015.1. Taxonomy (NCBI): domain Eukaryota; kingdom Viridiplantae; phylum Streptophyta; class Magnoliopsida; order Lamiales; family Lentibulariaceae; genus Pinguicula; species Pinguicula moranensis. Next base: position 5,097 of record JAOWBN010195124.1, read on the forward strand.
GTAAGATCCAAAAAAATACTCTGGCGAATCATCTTCATGTGCTAAAGACAGACAAATTGAAGCTTTGGTGCTTCGAAAGTAAAAAGGGAGAACACACACTTTGATGCAGGAGCATCCTATCTATACAAACCATCATTCGAGCTTGAAAATGATTATTTTTCTGATGCTACCCTTTTGGCCTTGAATTATTATGAAACTATGGACAAGAGAAATCCTAGGATATGATTTATTTGAAGGATGGGTCGAATTTGGTGAGTTGACAATAAATAAGACAAATTTTGTCTCAAGCTTGAACACCTTCTCTATTTTTCCGGTTGCTGTCTTATTGTTGTTGGAGTTGCCTTTTGATCGATTTTTTTTGAATTTTTTGGAGTCAAATAAATTAACAACCATCCCTAAACTTCAAGGCACGTTCTCATGGAGGTTGGAGCAAATTCTATCCAAGCAAAGTCTTCCGAAATGCACCTAGACACGAAACTGGACAGATTCGACCAGAGTTTGTTCATGCTTCTAAAAAGGTCGAGTTTGGTGATCTAAATGGTTGTATAAAAAACTACAATCAAGTTCCACATCATGGTGGATGGTTATAACAAGTTTCATCCAAAACTTTGGTCTAGAAGGAGTCAAAACCGAAACCTAAAGTAGTGGCAAAAATCTTTTTTTTTGTTCCATTTATTTTTGAACTTAATTTTTAATTTGATTTGGTAATTATTTTTTGTCTACTTAATGCTCAACTTGTGAGCATATTAGACATTGAAGTTGATGAATAAAACATCTTTTAATCCTTGAGAACTATTTTCTCAATATCAACTTCATGTTCTTCCTCCTTGCAATCTTTGAACCTTTGCCGCTAGTATTATCTCAATACTAGCCCGCATCACACTTGAGGGAAGCTTTTTTTACAAAAATCGGATTCCCAGAATGGTGGCCCGATGCTAGGAAGCGTGGGACAATAGGGGTTCATCACCGCCACTGTGAGCAGCTTTGCACCTACCATCACCCGCGACAATTATAGAACCCCCAAAGAGAGTGGATTTAGAGCTTTCCCAACTAGGGTTGCACAGGAAGACAAACAAACGGGGGTGATAATCTCAGAGGCGGGAGATACTGGATTTGAGAGGCAACCCTTGCTCTCAAATCCTTGCATTTTTCCTCCTTTTTCGTTACACCCCTGCCAGTGTTATGGTTTTGCAGATACACCCTCGGATTTCTCAAAGTCCCTATAAGCACCTTGATTTTACAAAAACCCGACATACAACCCCCAAAATTCTAGAGTCATCGTTACCCCCTACTATTTCGCAGAAACTAATTTATGCCCCAAACTTCTCCAAATCACAAAACCACCCATATCTTGTACAGATTCATGTATACAACCCCGAAAAATAGCAAAAACACGGCCAAACCCCGACTTTCCGCCAGTTTCAAAAAATATTCATGTTAGCTCTAGTATAACTAATCCAAAATATTTCTTACCTCGGTGCTTTGATGAGACCGAGCTTGTTGTCTGTATTACTTGGAAAATTGGAGGCGTGCCAAATGGGCCATGACCGTTTAATTGTGTGGCCACTGACACTATGACAAATGAGCCTTCAGATATATATGTCCTTTCCATCCCTACCAAAATTTGTATTCATACCGCTAATGGGGTGCTAGCACCGGTTCAGGGCGATGGATCAAGGGAGCTATCCCTTGCACTAAAATTATCAAATTGCCTATATGTTCCATCTTTGTTGTGCAAACTCTTATCCATTAGCCATGTTATGAAGGAGCTTAGTTGTATAGTTTTGATGTGTCCTACATTTTGTCTCTGGTAGGATATTCTGACGTGGACGATCATTGGGCGTGACACTAAAAGCGAAGGTTTGTACTATGTCGATGAGGTGTCCCGACAGGGAACCACTAGACTGGCTCATGGTAAAGTTGATTGGCAGGCGTGCCTGTGGCATAGACGTCTCGGCCATTCATCAACAGGCTATCTCAAAATCTTATTTTCCCAATTTTTTAAGTAGTCCAATAGTTTATGTGTGAAATGTGTGTTCTCGCAAAGAGCCACAAAACATCCTACCTCGTGTCTCATAGTCGAACTTCTTCTGCATTTGCTTTAATTCACTTTGATGTGTGGGTCCCTATCCTAAATTTTAGCAGTACCTATTTTTTGCAATTTTTTAAGCAGTCCAATAGTTGTTTATTGATGATTTTACTCGCATGACTTGGATTTATTTTTTGAAACATAAATCTGAAGTGCCATCAAAATTCATTGCTTTTTATACGATGGTCCAAACTCAATTTCAAAAACAGATTTAGGTCGTTCGGTCTGATATGGGAGGGGTGGAGTATGTCAATAACACCACCATGCAATACTTCTTTAGGATAAGGGTCTAGTACACCAGACTACCTATTCCCATATCCCCCCCCACCCCCCAATAAAATGGGGTTGTGGAAAGGAAATATCGCCTTATTTTAGAGATCACTAGGGCGCTCATGCTTGATTCTCGTGTCCCTATGCCTTTTTGGCCATAGGCGGTCGCTAGTGCTGCATATCTCATTAATCATCTACCTACAAAACTTTTGGTCATCTCCCTATGCCATATTCTCTATCCTTGCATCCTAGTGTGTTGGTTGCACGATCTTTTTCTGTATTCCTAAAGCTAAACGGACAAAGTTCGAGCTTTGTGCAGTTAAGTGTGTATTTGTCGGGTATGTAGTGAACAAAAAGGGCTACCGATGTTTTGATCCAATAACCCATCACATGTATACAACCATGGACCATGACTTTGTTGAGACTGAGTAATTACAGTATCCAACACACAAGTTAGAGGAAGAATCCTACAGTCGACCCATTCAGTTGGCTCCTTGATCCACCACCTGATGGCTTATCACAGGCTATCCTCAGATAGCCTGTTGAAGGAACCAATGGGTTGCCTCCTATTGATTTAATAAGGACCACACTCTTGCTAATCTGGACGACACCCCCCCTAGCCCAATGACGTCAATACCCTTGTCTGCTATCCCCGAGATAAGTCCCTTTCTCCCAGAGTTATTTTTGACAATTCTTATGCTACAGTAATTTAATTATGACAGGGAGCAAGAGACTATGGAAACAAGAATATAGGATCCAGTAGCACGATATATGTTGCCACCTTGGAGCACTTGGGGCATACCACCTAAGCGATATGAACCTGAGTACAAGTCAAGAGTGTCAAAGTATCCCATGACCAACTCAGTCAGGGAGAGTAGATCAGGGCAGGCTCAAGCGTTTATTGCATTATTGTACTTACAATGAACAATTACCAAGGTCAGTACAAGAAGCCCAATAGAGTGAGAAATGGAGTGAGGCAATGAAAGTTGAGATGAGTGGTCTAGCAAAAAATGGCGCATGGAACAAATGTGAGTTACCTGTCGGAAAATGCATTGTTAGTTGTAGGTAGGTATTTACCATGAAACACAAAGCAAATGGAATAATGGAACAATACAAGGCTCTGGTGGTGGCAAAGGGGTACACACAGACGTATGGAATAAGTTACTCTGAGAAATTATCTCTTGTAGCAAATCGAGATTCGCCACTTTCTCCGGTTGATGTTAAGAATGTATTCTATGGTGACTTAAATGAAGAGGTATGTATGGAAGCACCACCTGGTGGCTCCGATGAGTTTCAGAGAAAGTGATTTATGTAGGCTGAGGAAGGCTCTATATGGACTAAAGCAGTCAGCCAGGGCTTGGTTTGCATGGTTCGCTATAGCTATGAAGAAATACAGGTATAAGCAGAGCAATTCATACTACACATTGTTCTTCAAAAGAAAGGGGGAGTTATTGATACGATTTTCAATAGAAATTCCGATATTGTTACTAGCTTATGCAGAGTATTATAATTCACAAAAAAGATTTGAATTCGAGGACGAATCCTCCTAGGAGAGAGGGAATGATGTGATTGTTGGTGGCCCGAGACAAATTTGGATTCTTTCATGGTTTGAAGTAATTGGACCTTGAAATGTAAATTACATCAAAGCGCAACTTCGTGATTTCTTCCAATCAGAGGTACAAATGAGGTCAGAGAACCAAATGATGTGAATTTTTGCTCTTGGAATGTAAACGTGGAGTAGAGAACTTATTCTTGTATCAATATAAACACATGAATGACACAAAATTTCGGGATGGTCTGATTGATATTTCTTCACGAATCTCGATCCTCAGTCTGCCCTCGAATATCAACACAGATATCCTCCTCATACTCCTCACGGATGTGTACATCCCTATTGACAGGGCATTCATTCCTGCAGTCTCGAATGGGGAAGTCAGGGGCTGCAACCCCTGTTGTGGGCAACCTAGCTAGTATCTCCCTGAAAATGGTCTCCAAGTTGGCCACACGGTCATCCATTCCAGTGGATATCAAACTATCATGCTCATTATTTTTGCCATTGCCATCGTATGCATCATAAACAATCAAACAAACACTAGAAAAATAGATTTAGTAAGAGCTCACTTTCCCAAATATAACCCCCAAATTCACTCTTCCCAATTTCTCTCAAAAAAAGGCTTAGAATATAGTGAGGGGACGGTTTCACTCGCTGTTACAACTATCTTTGTTCTTTCGAATTCCAATTCAAGTGCAATGAGAACTAAGGTGCAAAGACCTACTAATGGATGCAAATTAGACAAAAAAAAACACGGTCGTCAAGGCACTACAAATGAATTCCGAACCAAACAACTCAATACAAACGAGGAATAAAGTATACGAAAAATAACCTAAAAACTATGAAAACAACTGAGATGAATCAAAATTTCATTTCAAGGGGATAATATAAGGTGTTCTAGACCAACATAATTTTTTTCTCAATTTTGTTTTTATTTGCGATTTTTTTTAAATAAAATAATATTTTTTATATTTTTTAAAAATCCCTCTGACGAGCAGGACTCTACAAGGACTCGAAAAGTGAAAACGGAATTAAAAAATGAGATTCATAAGTCCTTACAGATGACTCCTGAAGAAAGATGCTGACAAGCTTTTTGGACTGAAAGGGGTAATTTTCGAAATTCTGATATGAAAATGGGACAAGAAGAATTAGAGTTCAGAATATGAATGAATTTCTAACAAGAATAATTTCAAACCTCGCTCCGATACCAAATGATGTGAAGTTTTGCTGGCGGAAGATATACGTGGAGTCGTGAACTTATTCTTGTATCAACAGAAACACGTGAATTAAGCAAATTTTGAAATTAAGAAAAATAAAAGGATAGATTGTGTAACACAACAACAAGTTACAAGAAATAGAAGAATGAAAAAGAACGAAGATGGAAGAAACGTATTATGTCGTAGAAATCCAACCAAACATGGAACATCAACCCCTAGCCAACTACTACGCTAGAAATGAATGTAAACCAGATGTTCAATCAAATGCCTACCCAATGATCTACTCTATGACAAATACGAATATCATAGAATTAACCTTTACATGAACCCTAAGATGCATGCAAGCTAATTCTATTTTCGTTCCACTATGTTAACGGAAGAATATCTGAAAATTTACCTTGTTTCGTTGCAACAGTGGAATAGGTTTCAAAATTAATGAGAATCTGTAGTTTTGTTACTTTTTTTTTTATCTATTAATATTTTTTTTATTTTCTCCTCTATTTTATTTCCTAATTGAAAGAAGAGTCGTGCGAATGCGAAAAAATAAGAAAATCGAAAATTTTGAGAAGTAGAACACGAGTGTTAGCCGTTCTCCGAAAAGTGAGAAAGCTAGAGATTCAAAAAAAACTTCAATTCAATCGTCGTTCTCTACTAGATTCGAGTAGGGAAGCTAGGGTTTCGATTCATCAACGTTCGTCATCGTGTTCGCCGTTCTCCACCGCCACTTTGCCTTGCCGCATGGAGTTCGTCGCCCGCCGTTCGCGGACCTCAGGTAAGGATTTCTCCTTTTGTTTATGATCGTTTGGCTTGAATTTCAAAATTGATAATTTTTTCTTGTTGTTTCATTCTCTGTAGCAAATTTGTTTCTAATTAATTGTATATTTTTCTTCCCTTATGGAGAACAACTTCTGAATACACAGACAACCTCCACGACTAAACTTTTTTGTTTGGCCACATTAATGCATAACGGCAGTTGTTTCTAATTTCTATCTTTTTCAGCTCTTCTTATCTACAACTTCTAAATCCGCAGGTTATCTTTTTTATTTGGCCGTATTTGATAGTTGTAGTTATCATTAGTTTAGCTATTATATTAGTTATTGATTTGGTTGATTAAGCAAATCTTCAATCATGAGAACTTATAATTTATTTTGGTCATCCATGAGGTTTGGTATGAAACTTTTTATGAATGATAAGCTTAGCTGCCAATTACTTATGTGAAGACCAATTAAGTATTAAAAGATTTTATTAAAGTAATAGTTTTCTTCCTGTCTTTGTCATTTTATTGTTGTCTTTGACAAGGCAGGTAAGATACAATCTGAAAGTTACAGTCTTTGACATTGTAGGTAAGATACAATCTGAAAGTTACAGTCTTTGACATTGTAGGTAAGATACAAGATTCAAGATTTGTTTTTTGATGAAACAAACCTTCACAATTATGTCTGAAAGTTACAACATTTCTCTGATCTCAGTTTTCTTTCTAGTGCAGCTTAGTTTGTTATGTGGAACCGGAATATGTTCCAACATTTGGGGAGACAACTAGTGAAGGCCACCAAGAAGCTACTATGCAGCCGCCTCCAAAGAAAAAAGGTGAAAGATGAGTAAACTTTCGCCAATGTGGCAACATTTCAACCGAATTGGCGATGAACCAATAGCCCAATGCAACTATTGTGGCGATATTGTTGGATGCGATCATGTGCTGCATGGGACATAAAAAATGCAAAATCATTACAGGGGGTGTACAGAGCGCAAGAAGGAGGAAGCCAAAAAGGACCCAAAATAGTAGATGCTTATATATGATGCGTTTAATGCGACAAGTACCTCAACAGTTGGAGATTTGCGGGTTTTCAAGTACGATGAAAAAGGAATCAGACGGGCAATTGTTGAACATATAATCTTAGATGAGCAGCCACTTATGTTGGTTGGGAAGGAAGGGTTTAGGTGGATGTTTAAGAAAGTTGAGCCCCAGTTTCCTGGAATATCTAGGAAGACAGTCGCAAAGGACTGCATGACTGTCTATTATGAGGAAAAGGAAAAGTTGAAAGTTCAAATGCTGGAGTTGGGTCCCAGAACGTGTTTCAACACACACATGGATAGCTAATCACCAAAATAGCTTGTACATATGTCTAACAAGACACTATATTGATTGTGATTGGGTTTTGCACAAAAAATACTAAGCTTTAAGAGGATTGGTCAGCATACGGTTGTTGCAATTGCAGATGAGTTAGGTGACTGTATGGAGTCATTGAGTGTAATGAGAGTGATGACATTTATGTTTGATAATGCAAGTAATAATGATGTTGCATTGAAGGAATTCAGTAGAAAGCAGCTGGAGCGACATGGTTCTACAGAGGATGCTATGCTTATAGGGCATGAAGAGACACAAGTGTGCAATTATATTTTTAGTTCTATTCTTAATTTATTATGACAATTAATTTTTTTGTAATTATGTTGTTAATTTTGCTAGTTGAGGTAAGATGTTTGGCACATGTTAAATTTGATTGTTAATGAAGGGTTAGACGAATTGGGGGCTTGCAGCAGTGAAAGTTACATCCTCTGTCAAGTATGTGAGATTGTCCCCCAAGAGATCTGAATCCTTTGAGAGATATGGGACATCCTTATCTAGACAGAGACAACCACAAGCTGATGCAGAGACCCACGATCAAGTGATGGAAGATTTATGGATTATGAGTTATATCAGGACCAAAGGCAATCTCAAGATAGTGTATCAGAGCTCCGAAGATATGTTAGTAATCTATGTGTACCGGCATCGAAGCAAGTGGATATTTTATCTTGGTAGAAGTCCAATGAATATGCTTATCCAGTGGTGGTACAAATTGCAAGAGATATGCTTGTTATTCTCATTTTAACTTTGCCCTCTAAAGCCGCCTGTAGCATTAGTGGGAGAATTTTGGATGCTACCAGGAGCTCATTATCCCCCATCACAGTCGAGACACTCATCTATTGCCAAAGTTGATTGAGGACCAATACAAAAGCCATAGAGATTATGGATGGTGTAGAGGATCTATTATCCTACGAGATTGAGACAAGTATAATAATAATAAGAAGAAATAATAATAATAATAAGGAATTCTTTGTTTAAATTATTTCTTTCATTTTTTATAATCTAACTAATTTTTACTTTATTATATGCAGAGTATAAGGAAATTCTTCAAGACTTTCGTATGCTTCTAATATGATGTTTGACCTGTTAGAATTTGATTTTTGGTTGGCATGATCTTATGAATTATGCTTGTTGGAACTTGATTTTTGGTTTGTTTTTGGAACTTGGTTTGTTGTTTCGTATGGATGATGTTACTTGCTCGTTCTTTGATTAACATGAATTTGAATTAGACATTGGAGTTATTCCGTTATGGAACTTGTTTTTGTTGCATCAGTGCAGATTTCAATTTTCATAGTAAGCAACTGACAGATTCACAAATGATTATTCAATTGAAAACAATTTTTTAATATTTTAAATAATTCAATAACGGAATAACGGATTTTCAGTAATTACGATAATGAAATATCGGTAATGGAGATAGTGGAAGATGAAAAAAAAATGAAATTCGTTAACTTCTCGAACAAAGAACGGAAATGGGCTTTCTGGTTTCGGCATATCTAGTATCTACCCCTATTTGACAGTGGAAGCAAACAAAGCAATTAAAAATAGTGAAAATGAATTTATTGAAGTATATATGAACGTTCATAAAACCTGATGGAAAACAGAGATTATTGGAAAAAAAAAATTCTTTCCAAAATTGCTTAGACAAGTTTAGAAAAGTTTTTTTTTTTTCTCTAAATACTGTTTACTGCAACTTTTCTAAAAGCACTTCTAACACCTTACGTTACAAATAAAGAAGTAGACATTAAATTTTTAATACCAAAAGTTAAAACTTTTAATTCTTTTAACTAATGAGTTATGAATCATTGTTTTACGGTTTTAGGGTGCAATCATTCTAGCGCTAATGTACCAGATCCCATCAAAACTTCTAAGTTAAGCGTGTTTGAGCGAGAGTAATACTTAAATGAATGAGCCCTTGAGAATTTCTCGTGTTGCATCCCCTTCCTGAACCCTTGAGGTCACCCTGATATGTTTATTGGGGGTCCGAGACAAATTTGGATTCTTGCATGGTTTAAATTAATTGGATCCTGCAATGTGAATTGTAGTAAAGTGCAGTTAAGTGATTTCTTCCAATCAGAGGTACAAATATGGTTGGATCGATTTGAAATTCTAACTGAAGTTCAAACACTCATTTCGAATTTTTGTGTAGAAAAACGATTTGATTTGAACGGTCCGATTGTGAGATATAAATTTTGGAACATACTGCTCTTGTTCAGTCCCGATCTGCTATTTACAGCACTGTGCAACCTAGGTATTTTTGGAGATCGAAGGTCTGAAAGTGTTCTGATCAAATCGAAATTTTATCACGTGGCAGAGAACTTACCAATACATATTTTGAGAAAAGGAGATTAAATTCTAACGGTCCGATGATGAGTTATTATTTTCGGTATATACTATTCTCAAATTGGAAGCTGCACGCGATTTACGGAGATCAGATTAAGCATATGATGTGTTGCACGTTTCGGAGACCACGAACCCTGCTATAAGCTGCTAAGAGGATGTTCATTTTATTTATTATGCCTTTTAATTAAATTAGTCCATTAATTTGTGAGAATTTCCAATTTTAAAATAATTAGGTAATTTCCTACTTTTAGGAATGAAGTTAGGATGAGCTTCTTACTTAGGTAAGGTCCAATTTTTAAGAGTTGAATTAGGTCTAGAGGCCCATTAAAATTGTAGCATATTTAAAGGCAGATTTCACCTTTTTAGAAAAAAAGGATTTTAGACGTTAATTTCATTATTAGCTTTGAGAGGAATCTCTTTGTTTATTGAATTTCTATTCTAAAGAGAATTAGATTGCATGCATCTTAGGGTACATGTAAAGGTTGATGTTGATTCTATGATATTCGTATTTGTCATAGAGTAGATCCTTGGGTAGACGTTTGATTGAACTTCTGGTTTATATTCGTTTCTAGCGTAGTAGTTGGCTAGGGGTTGATGTTCCATGTTTGATTGGGTTTCTAC
>JAOWBN010195135.1:0-15309 GCA_028565015.1 Pinguicula moranensis
ATAATTTTTTGCAAACACTATTTTTTGACTTTTGTTGTAGTAAAGCATATTTTGCAAACACTCTCCCATTTTTTTTTATAAAAGCTCCTTTTTCCAAAAGACCTTTTGAAAAATTACTTCTGACAAGCATAAGAACTTGCAAACACCCCCTTAGTATTGCCGAATTTCAAGACTGAAGCAAAGGGTTATGATGAAAATGGATTCTCTACTTGCCATTTCTTTTATGATCAGATTTGCATTTGAATGTATGTGGAGAAGAGGCACAACAAAGTCATTGGATTTCAAAGTTCAATCAAAAAATATGTGGATGGTTTTCCAACATATTATGTTAAAATCTTTGTCCAATGTAAAATTAATACAACTAAAAATAATCAGATCATAAACATGCTAAGAACTTTGTCCAATGTAAGACCGACACAAAACAAGAGTCAGAACAATTTGCAAACCACCGCAGGTTCTCAAGTTGTGAAAAAATGTTATGAGGCACGTCCTAATAACCGAACTTTTCTTCAAGGATGCTTCTCAGTTGCTGCTCCCTGTCATCCCATCCTTGCACCTTCCATAGTTTGAACTCAGAGATATTGTTGGGCAGCGTCTTCACGATGTGCCTCTTCTGGTTGTACTCAATGTCTGGGAACTCTTCCAAACCTTTAAGGATGAAGGTAGCCTTCGACTCATAGGTCTCTCCCTGCTGCAGTGGACTAACGTCGAACATTTTAACACTCTTCTCCACTAGAAGACTCACAGTTGATATGTGACTATCCAGCATCGCGCTTTGTGTGGTCACTTTTGCGGCCTTCTGCTTTTTGCCAGACTCAACACAAGCGAAAATATGCACATGTAGATTATGAACCTTTCTCTATTGCATCGGTGCACCGCTCTGCATCTGTCACCACATAGTCCCCCAAGTCGAAATCATTTTCACCACACGAGACGTAGTAGTCTGTGGTGTGCTACGTATCTGATGCAACCATCAAGTAGTCCTCGCATATGTTTCCTTGTGCCCTATACTTACCAAATAGCTTGCACCACTCTTCAAACAGTAAAAAGTTCTTTCCCTTGAGTAAGGCGAACTTCAGCTTAGCCTGTACGTGTAAGATAACAACAGTGTAAAAATAGTGTAGTAGTGGTGCAATATGTGTGTATTGTAAAGCACATGTACCTTCAACATATCCGCCCACAGGTCATCATTGTCAACCACCAGAGTGTGGGTTTCGGGGTCAATGGATGTACCACTGTAGGACATGAAGTCACTCGGGATACTCCACTGGCTCCTCCACACGTGTAGCTTCTTTTCGGTGTTCCTTTCCTGTACTCTGCTGTCGGGTATAAGTTCACGAATTCTCTCTGCACACTTGGGGTGGAATCCTCTCTTCCAACCTGCTCCGGCCCTGTACCCCTCCAGTGTCAACTCCTTGCAAGCTTATATCAAGGTCTTTTCTTCATCCAAGGTGAAGTATAACTTCTTATACGACGATGTTTGACGGCCCATTCCATAAGGTGACTGTCTAGATGGCCGCGTACTCTTAAATAGCTTCTTACCTCTTGAGTTGCCTTGTGGACTCGATATGTCACTACGTACTTCATAGTACTTATGTTGTGAAGATTGAGACCGGTTGCTTTGTTCCACAATCCGTATCCTGTAAAAAACAGTAAAAAGTACTACACATAACCTAAGATCATCGAGTTAGAAAGTTAGTAATACAACGTAGAAATCAATTATGACAACCAAGTGTAGTAACTACAACAAATTCTTGAATGAGCTGTCAATCAAACCATAGTACGTAAATGCAATGCATATGCAGTTTTTCAGGAGTCTAATGAGGCACATGTGTGGCCAGGGATTGAGTGTAGTATTGCCACATGTCTGTGGCCATGGCGTCACGTTTATCAATCCACTATGGAGATGATTGAGGCATCTTGATGAACTCTTCAATCTTGTTGATAAGAATTGGTGGTGATTCGTCCATTGTGGGGCAACCTAACAACAGGGGGTCATTTGGAGTGGTATCCATAATGAAGTTGTGCAATAGGGATCATTATTATTCGAGTTTGCATCTTCAATGGAAAGAATGTCGGACTGTGCAACACATCGAATCTATTTTTAAGGATACCGAATGACGGCTCAATAATGTTCCTAGCCGATGTATGCTTCATATTAAATATCTCGTGAGGGTTATGCGGTCACCTATTTCCATCCCCCACTCTTTTAAATGGTACTAAGTTGATCTATATGGTGTAAAAAATCTTTACATTTCATATAAATGCTATCGCACAAGTAGTATGACCCTGACATTGGGAGATAACGTTCAAATTTTCGTTGGCCACACCAAATGAAGCATGAAGATACTAAAATAGTGTATTAGAGTGGACCCTTTGGAGCCTTGAGTTCAGCATGGCGGCTAACGCATCACGCAAGACTCGTGCGTACGCAACCTAACCTTCCCACCTGGAAAGCATGTAGACAAACCTCTCCTTAGTGTCAAAAACACCCAATACATTTATTGTCAGAATAACTTTCCTTGTCCTGTAAAGAAGCTGATCTTTTGCCGGTATGTGGACTTGAATGTAAGTGTCATCCAAAGCGTCCAGGCATCCCTAAAAATCACAGTAAAATGTATGTTACATATAAAGATACACATGACACTGCTAATAGCAGAATACATCTGTATGAACAAATAACATGGAAGAAGCTCCATCGCCCATCAGCGCAATCTTCATCAATAGGGGTGGGTGAAGAGGTGAACCTATCCTCCAACCGGATAATCGTGTTTAGTACCTCATGAAATACCATGCTTATCGTCTGCCACTACACGGGAAGTCTGTTTGGAGGGTTCAATTTTTATGATTGTGCACTATTGCACGAAAGGAAATTGGTATTTTTTCTTTAACAGACACGTAATGGTCATCTTGCAGGCCGCCTTTGTCCAGCAATACCCGACAAAGTTCTGTAAAGGTCAACTTATGCATCCATAGGTTGTGGAAACAATATATGTTGTTCCCATTTGTGAGCCTTGTCAGAAATATCATTTGTTTAGATATCTTGTCTAAATCAAGTACTTAGGCATTGAACTGCGCTTACGTTTATTGTTGCAATCGTTGCAACAAGATACCGATAAGTAGCAACAGAGTTACTCTCAAACAGATTGAAAATGAATTGCGTATGAGCCATGTCACAGGCACACGAATCTATCAATGAACACACACAAACCCGAATTTAGAGTGAATGAACATGAGCATCAAACTACATCTAGAATTAATAAACATGAACATGCATACGAATCTAGAGTGAATAAATATGAACATCAAGCTGTATCAACAGTCAATAATTTATCGCAAGCCCCAACACACGAAATTAAGACTAAATCACGGGCAAATAGAATATTATAATTTTTCAGTAATGAAAGATTCATACACGAAATACCTTATAAATGAAAGCCGCTTGAGTGGATTATTATGGGTTCATAGTTTGAGGTGTGGCCTGCGAAACCCTAGTTTATGAGGACGTAGATGTGTCATTCGAAAGGTAAAATAATGGTTAGAGGGATTTACCGTAGAGCAAGATCTAGCCGTCTACTCGTTTGCGCTCGTCAACGGAAGGGAATTGCCATCGTGCGGGAAGGGAGGAGCTGCTAGTGTTTTAGGACGGAGAGAGCGAGAAATAATGGAGGTGACGCGATTTGTCAGGCTATTTATACAATGGCAGGACATGTAAATAAGTGGCAAACTAAGGATAATAATTCCAAATGTATGGAGGATTACGCCGCTCGATTTCAATCCATACAGTTTCAACCGGATTGAAAAGCCAGCATAGTACGGTTACAGTACCGAGTTGCGGGATTACAATCCCTCTATCCGAAAAAAAAAGGGCTATCAAACAGCATTTGTGTGCGTATAACTCCAGTAATACAATGTTAGTAAACCTCCAATAATGCTATCAAAACTAGCCTAAAGTGACAATTACAGCCACGTAAATTGAAAATGTCAACTTACTTCTTTTAAGTAAAATCTTAATTTGAATAATATTTTTTGAAAAATATTTATGCAATCCACAACTACCTCCACTTCATTAGAAAGTAAGACTTTCTAGCTTACGTAGGCCATCTCGCAGGATGACGAGAAATGTAATTTTTCCGGGTGAGGCACTGAGGTGATCCAAACTAAAAATATTTAAAAATGTATCGAGAATTAATTAAAAATATAAAAAAATACTTAAACAAAACCACTAACTGTCAAACTAACTCGATCTTCCACTCTCAACTTTTTTCTCTTGCAGAGAAATCTCACTGATGAAAAGCTTACTTTTACTTCATAACTAATGAAAGCTTGTTTAGTAATAATAGATGGTTTCGAACCAAGTACAGCACATGTGGAAGAAACTTAAGATCCTTTTCCACTAGAGCCTTCGGTAGCGGGATTAGAATTATCATCATTAATCCTTCAATGTGTGATTATTTAAGATTGAAAATCCTCCAACCCGTTCACTAGACCGGTGACCGATTGATTAATTTGGATTACGAGCAGGTTGGATAACCCAAAATCTGTTTGGTAGAAGAGGAATGTTGAATGATTGAATTCCCATGTCGATAAGTAATGTTGGCTTTTACCAAATTACTCTAGCATCGTCTGTTCGGTGATCACTTCTTAAAAGACTAACATAAGGATGAAACTCTCATTTAACATAACGAAGAATTATATATTTAAAATAATTAAAAATTATTACACTACATGGTATAAAATCCATTTATAACGCGTAGCCCTAATTATTTCTTCTTCCTTTTCAGCCCATCGGTCATGTCATTCCCCTCTCTTTTCCCGTAATATGGTCGGTCAATCAGAAGGTGTACCACCTCTCGTTGTACGCATTGCCCACAGCCTGAAGCGGATCCAAAACATGAGGATGAACCCGAAAAGCCGCCTTCAGTGGGTTTTACGGATTTCAATAGTGTTCCAAAGGTTTAGGGCCATGATGATTATTGGGACGAACAAAAGTCGGCGTTTGAGCCTTTATCATGTTACGAGTCGATAAATGGCGAACCCAAAAAAGGCAAACATTTTTTTGTTGTTCCCCAAAAAATTGGATTGGTTCGAGTTTGACCCAGTGGATGGTGATGAAGATGTAGCTTTACCTTGATCTGCTTTTTTATTATCTTGGTGGGATGCTTTACTATGTAATAGGACCATTTGTGAACTGAATGTTCTTTTGTTTGTTCGATGTGCATTAGAACAAAAGGATTTAAGATTGACCCCGTTTACTTTGAGTTATACTGTATTTTCGGATGATTTTTTTTTTTTTTTTATCATGTGATTGGAATTTAAGATGAAGCCATTTTTACTATTTTTTAGTTTGGTCATTGAACACTAACAAAGCAAAATGATTTAAGATTGGTCGTTTCCATGGAAGATCTACGTTGCAGCACTTCGCACACTTCTTTGGTGTGGTCATTTAACATAACAAAAGGTATATTCAATAATAGTAACTTCCGATAAAATGGTAAAAAATCTAAGTGCCATTGGATTCAGCATAATTCTAACACATACAATATAACTAGTTCCCTAGACAAAATATATTTAAAAAATAGACCAATCCAAGTGCCAAACACTAAGGGCCTATTTTGCGCAGCCTTTTTAAAATTATAATTGGCTTATAAATACTTTTTTTTCAATAAAATGAGTGTTTTGCACATCCAACCTTCTACTACTTATTCTTATTTTAAGAAGACAAATCTTCTGAAAAATAAGTACCTCGATACATGCTTTTTTTCCTTTTTAAAAATTAGAAGGACTTTTTATAATTTTCTCAAACTTTTACATGAATTATGTGACAATATTACCCTTTGCCCTAGTCCAACACCGATCGAGCATCTTCCTTCTCTCCGTTCATTCTTCTACTGGAAACATTTCCAAGTTCCATCTTCTCAGGAAACACACTATTACCAACCAGATCTTCTTCTCATCCTCCACGGAACATCACTCCTGCTTTAAGGTAAAATCCAAATTTTGAGGCTTCTCTGAAGTCGATGGTTCAATTGTATTTTGAACTCTCGGGATTTTTGGTAAGCCAAGCTGAAATAGTTTTAGATTTTGGGTTTAAGTTTTGTTTTTTGCCCTAAAGTGTTGTTTGAGTGGTTGATTCATATCGTGTTGTTTGAGTGGTTGGTTCATATCGTGTACTTCTCTGATCCTACTGCATCAGATTCTTCTTCTACCCCTTCAAGGTATCCATCCTATTCAGTGAGTTCACTCCGTATGTTAAACTGAAATTTTACTGCTAAGGCAACAAAAGATATAGTTCTGGTTTGTCTCGTTCAATTAGCATGTGCATACATTGCCAGTGTGTGTCTTAAGATTTTTATTTTTAGGCCTCTATCCCATAAAACCCAAATACTCGTTGAAAAACCTGCGGCTTCAATTCTATGTGATTTGGGTAATTTAATTTTGCTTATAGTATCTAAGCCTTTCGATCCACTAGTGTTTGGTTCTAGGATAATAGCTAACTTGATTTTGTATAATTCAATTAAATCATTGAGTGTTGTTAATGTCAAGGAGTTTACTATCCCTTGACAGTTCCAAGATAAGAAATTGTACTCCATAAGATACGGTAGCATTAGCATTGGGGTAGAGCAGTTACCTGGTAGCACCGGGTAAATCGTCTCCTTCTGAGTCAGATAGGTGAGTACCTTCGGCTCCGTGGATAGGCTGTGATTCTTCAGGTGCAATAATGTCTTTCTGAGTCCGAGGTTTTGCATCATTAACCATCTATCTTCAGTAGCAAAGTTTAGACTGAAGGGTCCACTTTCGAAGAAGCTACAAGCAGAGTTATTCGATGGCGTGGTTGCAACTGAGTCACGGTCTTTTTCCCCTTCTTCTTGAAATATGCCATTCACAGAAGATGAGTCTGGTTCTGGTGAAACAGAACCCGATGTCATTATCTCGCCGGTGACCAACATCGAATCTACTCCATTGGAGTGCGAGGATTTGGCACGTGATACAAATCAAGGGAAGTCTTCAGTAAATATAACCAAGATTATTCTAGAAATCACGGTCTCCTGCGCCTCTTATAGATACAAACCAAGTATTTGGCACGTGATACAAATCACGGTCTCCTGCGCCTCTTATTATAGGGATTTACTGGCTTTCAACACATTAGCCATGTTCTGTAGCATTTTTTCATTGTTATCTACTATTAATTTATTTGTTAATGTATTAATTAAATTTAATCAATTAAATGTAGGTTATTTTGGTAATCTACTGTTAATTTTGGTAATATATAATTAAAATGAAATTTTAAATAATTATTTTTAAGTATTTGCACAAAACACCCCTCCTTCTAAAAATAAGAAGTAGTACAAGAAGTAGTAGAAGAAGCAGAAGAAGAAGTAGAAGAAGGCCTACGCAAAACAGGGCATAAATAAAGTTCAACCCCTACCATACGACACATAATCAAAAGGCATACGTTAAGTTCAAAGGACATCCAACCCAAAGGAACATAGTTTCAAATGTTAGTTCACAAACTAAATTCATTTGCAGGTATCCAATTCCCCTTCATGAAGAACTTGATCCAAGTTGCACGACTCTCCTGATTGAGTTGATGCCAGATAGAAAATTGAGCAGGTTAAAGCAACAAGGCTTCAGTGATATTCACTTTCCTATCAAACTTCAAGTCAAGCTCCTCCAGATTATCCCATATTTCCTGCGTCCGACGGGCAATCACACCAGGGCAAAAAACCATCGTTTCATTCATTGCTAGCCTTATACCCTGCTGTTACTGTTATGCCCTAAGCTCAATCACCTTGGGCATTTGTATTAACACTTTAATGTTGTATATATGATTGGATAATTTATTTGTTTTATTTATAGCATTCCAAATAGTAAATTCTAGCATTGATAACTCAGAGTGTATCACAAAAAGATGTGACAATGAGACCACTCTAATTACATTATCAATACTAAATATCCCTAATCGTAGTATTAGTGAGATAAGACATCACTAATACATAGTTAGCATGTTCTAAGCCAATCCGTTTGAAAGAAATATTTGATCTCATCAACTATAATATAGAGACACTTAAACTAGAATATAGATGCTTGTAGTTGACTAATACATTAGATTGAATCGTACACAGATCACCATTTTGTCACTGGTTGATACTCCAAAGAATAGTAGGTGTAAATAATCCTTAAACTTGAGGACACCTTAGAGATCTTGAGTATGTATGTCACTCTTTGATTCTATTTGGAGTTACACCATAAATGGATAACAATGAGTAATATTGGGAGTGGTTTGAAGTATAGAAGGATTGTGAGTCATCAATAAAGGATTCATCACTCTTAAAACGTTAGAAGAATATCTCTCTATGGCCACTTGTAAGAAGTAACCTTTTCAAACCACGAGTTTAATAAGAAAGAATTTTCTAATTAGTACTCAATGATCATGACTTCCGGTACAAGAAATCTTATGTATATTAATGAGGAAGACAAATAACCTCAATATACAAGGTTAGGGATATGAAGAAGGTGAAAGGATGTTGATTATACGAGAGCTAGTTCTTAAGAGGATAGTCTCCTTTCATGACTATTCTCAATGCTTGGGGGTCATGATATTCTGCTAGAGATCACTCATGCTTTATGGATTTTAATTAGGAATTAATGAATTATAAGTATGTAACTTATTAACCATAATTTGATTATGTTAATTCAAGGTCTATTGCCAAATTATTTGGAACCTATAGGGTCAAACACATTAACATCAAATTCTTGAGGGTCATTTAGTAATTAAGGTAAAGTATAGGGGTCAAAATAAAGTTTCTGAAACTTCAAGGACTTGTTTGTAAATATGGGGCACAAATATAATAAACATAAGTTTGTGGAATGTATATTATATACATCAAAACTCCATTAGTTGGATTTGACTAATATATATATATATATACATATATATATAAGTTAGTGAAAAATTTCTATATCTTATATATGTGATATATATATATATATATATATTTGTGACATGTTTTCCTCCATTTAGATTATATGCAAATGTTGCATGACTAATGAAATTACATGCAATAGTGTAATAATATACAAAGTGTTGTATATATTAGTTGCATGGTTTGATTTCATAAAACTTTGATACCTAAACATGAGTTGTCCTAAGATCAAGCACATGTATGGCTAGAATCAAATATTGATCAACTTTAGGACATGTGTTTGTATCTTAAACTCAGGAGAACCTTTATAAAAATACCCTAATACAATAAATAAAGGGGTTCTCTCTCTACCCAAGAGCTTAGAGAAAGGGGTAAAAAAATTTGCACTTGATGCAATTTTTTCTCACATCTTCTTAAATGGCTTCTTGGATGAATTCCTGGCCCCCTTATTCTCAGAATTCCTTGGAGTGTTGAACCCTTCAGATGCCTATTTGCTCTTATAAGTTACCTTGTTGGATGGATCGCCATAATGGTCATCCTCCACCATCAAATCCCATATTTTATCATCCATATATCATTTTTCCTGTTAAATAAAAGTTAGATAGCAGAAGCATAACAATTGAAGATAAGCATAGAAACTTAAGCTTATCATATGAAATGAACATAACAATTGTATCACTAAAATGGAATCCCCAACGCATAAACATCAAAACAGAATCCCAAAAGTAAAAGCATAAGCATAATAACTCATTCGGATGCAAACTTAAATCAACATCATCCAAAAGCAAATATAGTTGAATACAATTGAGATAGTTCTCAACGGAAATACACTCAAATACAATAGCCACGATAGTGATCCTAATCAATCAATCAGGGGTATAGTTTGCCCAATAAACATTCCGCATTTGATTAGACATTTGGTCACGCTTTGCATTCCATGCTTCAGAAGATGCTACTCTCCATTTGTACTCTTCTTCATCATTCCACAAAGAATGAACATCCTCTAAAGTATCCTCATATAGGAGAACATGTAAGAATGATCTTCTTTTGAGTATCCAAGGGGTAAAATGCAGGGTTGCACAGTATTGCCCATCTATTCTCCAAGATTTCAAATGTTTGTTTTATGATACTCCTTGCAACAGCATACATCATGTTGAAGAACTCTGGTGGATTTTGGGCCTATTTTGTCTTGGCACCCACTCTTTTAGGTGATACCGCGGTGCACGGTATGGAGTTTGGTGTATCTAGAATCAACAAGTAGTATTCTTAAAATTCATAAGAAGTTAGTTTTATAGCAATAATCATAGAAAACAAACATTATCAAATTGTCATAAATGGCCCATAATTACCTTGTGTCACTTTCAGCCTCGTTCTCCTACATAAGCATCCCTCAAAACCCTTCCATCAGCAGCTGATCCTTCCCAACCGGCAATTACATAAATAAACTTCCCCTGAGTGTCATACATGCCTCTTTTGGACTTCGATATCTTGGTTGGTCCTCAATAGGGACATGAACAACAATATATGTGTCATCTAAGGCACCAAGGCAATCCTTCAAACAAGTCAGCAATGATAAACAATTAATACTGGACATAAAGGTTATAAATTAAATGAATTGTTGACCAAAAGGTACAGAAAGCAATTCCACCTCATGTCTGTGCTGTATGCAGTGATAAGCTTATGTATTGAAAGAAAAATATCTTTCATGCGGATCACTGAATTAAGCACCTCCTTCGAGAAATAATTGATTGTACATCCACTATGCTGGAAATGTCTCCATTGTCCTATTCTTCTTATGGTGCTAATGCTCTTAAAATATTGCAACCTACTCTACTATGGACACATATGGTCCTCCTTAATCTCACCCTCGTCCTTCAGGATCCCACATAACTTTTCAAAGGCATCTTTGTGTGTCTGCCGGTTGTTGAACAATCTCGATCATTTTCTTTAGTCAATTTATCCAAGAAGGCTACTTGTTTGGGTATTTTGTCCATAGTTAAATACTTTGGTGGATTTGAACGCTTACGCTTCCTACGTTCATTTTCACATTATTCCATTCACAGATATGCACACACAATGATATGAATCTTGTTGGACTTATGACAAAACTCACCTCCACATTTGGTGATTCACAGTTTTCGATCATGGACGAATTTGTTATTTCTCAATCCTGAAGAATAACTTGTATTCTACCAACTCGAGTCACAGGTTTTGAATTAAAATAATAACACCACACGTGATTCCCTGAAGGTAATGAATGTACCAACCAAGAATCAATGATATGTTCCTTACGATGCCACTTAACTCAAAAGGAGAAAAGATAAATTGAAGTTTTCATAAAATCAATGAGAATACAAAAATCTCACCAAAACTCAAATTTATAAAAAATTTGCCTAATACAAAGGAATTCGGCCGCTATTTATTGGTGAAGGGGTCGAGTTTATTCTAATACTAGGACTCTTGTTTGCTTGAAAAACAAGACACTAATTATTCTAAGAACTTCCTAAAATTCAAAAATAACAAGGGAAATAAATAACCTAGTCTAGATAATGATGGACTCTTCCTTAATGAGTAAATCATCTTTAAGGAAAATTTCCTTATTTGAAAGATCATTAGCTTCTCTACTAAGTAAACCCATTAAATGTGTTCACACTTGTCTCCTTAGGGTTTTGACTTCCTTCTCTCATATGGACTTCATCATGTGCTTGGACTTGGAACACATTAATGGGCCCAATATTCTCACTTGGGCCATAGGTCCCACTTAACACATTTGGATTGTGGGGTCCAAATGTCATATTTTTAGCCCACAGCTCCTTGACCATTCCATTTAGGGCCTCTTTGAACTCTTAACTCTTATCCTTGTGATTGGACCATTAGGCAATGCGAATGGATCTTCTTTCACAACATGTTTCACGGCTTCCCTTGTCTCATTCTCATGATCAATAGGCTTCTTTGGACCATCCTCACAGTTCTTGTAGGGCACAAGTTGGTTAGTTGGCTCAAGTTAAACTTGGATTGCATCACACCATATGAACAACACACATAAAAAGTGGTTAATAAAACTGGTGGGAGGTTCATGTTTAATAGCTACAAAAATGAGAATGAAAATGAAGTTGGTCAAAATTTATAGGAATACATAGTAATGAACAAACAAGATGTGCATCTCATGTAAAACAGTACAAAAAGAATCTAAATTTTAGATCTTAACGGGTAAACCCTAATATCCAAGCTAATCTCATCCAATAACAACAATTAATAAGCCACTAATACAAAATGCATACAGATCTCACCTAGATTGTTCTATACCTATTCTTGATACCATGCTTCGACCTCCAGTAGCAACATTGAACTCTAAACATTCAATCAGGAAATATCATAACCGTATTGTGAAAATACAACCCGAAACCCTAAAAATCAAATTCCTAGATCTAACCCTAATCCCAAACCCCTGCTCCAAAACAAGCATAAAAAATGTTTTTCATAAACATTAAGATCTGATGCGCATGCTCCTAAATCATAACAATATTATTAAATCCTAACTGTTTTAGAACAAACGGAGAGTTTCTTGGAACAAACGAACACTTATTTTAAACAAACAAACAGTTTTCTAGCAAAAACACATTTTTTTAACAAATGAACCATTTTAGAAAACAAACAGTCTTAAACCCTATCAATGAACAAAAGAAAAGTGTTAAAAGGCTGTAAGAAGGGAAAACCAAGATTGGTTTGCGACGACACAAGTTTTTACCAAATCAAAATTGATGAGCTTTGGTTGAGAGGAACTCGACAAAGAGGAGAAACAAACCTTCAAAATTCAAATGCAGTGAATATGCGATTGATTAGGGTTTAGAGAGGTATGTAAGCGATGACACTAAGTGTAAATATGTTAAAAATATTGAGGGTAGTGGGTAACTAAAAGGGGGATAAAAATTATCAACTTTAGCTAGGGATTAAAATCTCAAATAATCCAATGAACAATATCGGGTCATCAAATAACTATCCCTTGATCAAAAAATACCAAATGAGCTATAACGGAGAATTACGATCAAAATCAAGTAAATATTTCCTATTTATCTGCCTATCGAACGTCCCTACGAGAATCAAAACATCACATGTGATAGGATTTTGATATATAAATTGATAGTTTGTTCGTTGTACTTAATTAACCTTGAATCCTTGATTGATAGGATTGTGACTACATATGATTTTTTTTCAATTGTTTGGTAGGATTGATACTTTCAAGGTACAAGGGTTGCCAAATCATTAATTTATGCAAAAAAGTCTATTTTACCCTTTTTGGTAAGTAAGTATGAATTAACTTAAACACTGTATGGGTACAAGTATTGGCCATGATTGCCCGAAAAAATGGGGACCAATCATCCCTGATCAAATAACCGAACCTCAAGGTGGAAAAAAAGAGAGCTTAAACTAAGCCTTGGATGCCTTATCCAGTCTGCCAACGATATCAATGTCGATACTGTCTCAAATGTTGTATGCCAATACCATGACTGAACTTGAATTCTTTCTAGAACCAAATCAAGATTGAACATTTGTGCCTGAATCGCACCTCATTCCACATGTTCCATAGAGTCCATGTTTTACAGTACCAAATAGATTTCCAAAGCTGATGGACCGAACGGTGAGGTGCGAGTCCCATATAAGCTAAAAATGAGGTAGAGGTTGATCGTGTCCCACATATTCATATCCTAGCCACTGATACATTGAGGAACATATAGTGTAATATTGTGCGCAAGACCAGAAGAGATGAGAGATCCCCTCAAAGTCGATCTCAAAGAATTTGCATAGTCGGTCCTCCAACAAAAAAGTGATTCCTCTAAGCAGAAGGTTGTCTGTCATTGGTATTCTCAATAGAAGCACTCTCCAGTAGAATGCCATAACTTTGAAAGGGGAACAAGTACCTCATATCTATGCTAAATTCGGTGTGGCCGACGTCAGATTTGTACGGCCCAGGCAGATAGCCTTGTAACCACTCTAGATGGAATAGACACCAGTTGGTGAATTAGTCCAACGCCATGTATCCAGGCCTCCGTTCGGGAAAGCGTCCTTCAGTTTGAGCTCTAGGTTACGTACCAATAACACATCTTGCCTACTCGACGCCCTACGCGAATTCCAAATTACACGCCATTGCTCACCCTCCATTTGCCATTTTAACGCCACCCTCACCCCCTTATCAGCCGCCTTTGAGTACAAATGACTGTCCAGGGAGAATAATTTTCCTGTTCCGAGCAAGTCATCCTCCAAAAAACGAGTTTTTGCACCATCTCCATCACCCTTTACAGCCTATCCATAAACCATCCCTCGCAACAAATAGGTTTCCTTAAGTCCCGCCACCAACGTGAACCCAAACGCGTCTCATGAAGATCGCCCCAATCCTTAGTTGGTTTACGGGAATCAAAGTACCCACTCTCTTCCATTTTGAGTCGCCAAACCCACTTAGCTAACGAAGCCAAGTTGAATGAGCTAAGATGAAAGATTCCCAATCTGCCCAACTCCTTGCTATGACACATATCATCCCAGCTAATCTATAGAATGGAATGACTTGCAGCCGATCGATTTTTCCACAAGAAGTTGCGACAAATGCAAGTCGTATCTTGAATAATAGATTGCGGTGCCCTGTACAACAAAAAGTTGTAGACAGGCATGCTACTTAGGATATTTTTTTTTTATCAATGTCACACATCCTCCAAAAGACAACTACAAATTCTTCCAGGATGATGTTTTATTTTTCATAGCCAGGGTAAGGTCTGACCAAGAACTACGAGATCAAGGATTACACCCCACCGGAAGACAAAGATATATAAACGGAATATTCATAATTGAGCAATATAGAACTCGAGCACATTCTTGTTGCAATACCATAGAGATGTTTAGACCCAGGATACTACTTTTCTCGTCTATTTTAGCCTTACTTGTTGATTTAGTATAAACATGATATTTGGTTGACCATATACACTTTTTAACCGAAACATTTGGGAAAATTGCTTAAAATGAGATTTATAATTAGAAAATGTGGTGCACTCCGCAAAAAGACATTTTTCTAATGGTAGCGAAATGACCATACACGCTACCGTTACTGCTAAGGTAGCGGATGGAGGTGACGGATCCATCCACGATCTATCACCAATCAGCATGATCAAACCCCAAAAATATTATAGCACATACTCAAGGAACAACTCTGGCATCCAACCCCTTAGGTCAACAAAGTACTATCGATACAGATCTAACCAATTTGGTATCTGATCTCAAGAGCAAATATCAAAACTAGATCAAGGAATTGATCTCACGCTTCAGCACCTATGGGCCCTCACCCTCGTTGCATGCAGATTTAGCATCACAAATGTCATCACAATGAGCAAAGCAA
>JAOWBN010195146.1:0-27417 GCA_028565015.1 Pinguicula moranensis
TCTGCATGGGTTGGGCTTGAGGTATGTTGAAGATCAGGCTGTGTAGTTGGGCCAATGGAACTGTCCATATCTATAGATGTAACACCCCCCGCAAACTGAGGGTGGGATTGTATACCACATGAAGTTTGGAGCGAAAGAACTCAAAGAACTCGCGGGGTAAGCTCTTTGTAAAAAGATCAGCAATCTGATGTTGTGAAGAGATGAAATGAGTACTGATGACTCCTGCAAGAACCTGTTCACGAATAAAATGATAGTCGAGCTCCACATGCTTGGCTCGTTTGTGAGCGATAGGGTTCGTACTTAAGAAGATAGCACTCTTATTGTCACAGAGAAGAACAGGAGGACGTGGCAAAGCGACACCAAGGTCACAAAGAAGATGGCGCAACCAGAGAACCTCAGCAGCAACAGTAGCAAGAGCCCGATACTCAGCTTCACAACTAGAGCGAGAGACAGTGGGTTGCTTCTTGGCACTCCAAGAGACCAGATTGTCACCAAGAAAGATTGCATAGCCAGAGGTGGAACGGCGAGTATCAGGACAGCCAACCCAATCAGCATCAGAGTAAGCAAGCACCGAACCAGGAACAACAGGGGGAGTAAACTGAAGGCCCATAGACAACGTACCACGAACATACCGAAGAGTGTGTTTAACAGTATGGAAGTGAAGATCAGTAGGAGCATGCATATACTGACTCACATAATTGACCGCCTATGCCAAGTCCGGGCGGGTGATGGTGAGATATTGAAGGGCACCAACAAGAGAGCGATACATAGTGGGATCAGCCAGGGGTTCTCTGGCAGAGGAAAGATACTGAGGGACAGCCATAAGAGTAGTGACAGGACGGCTATCAAGGAGCTGAGCGCGATTGAGAATATCACGAGCATATTTCATCTGACTAAAAAAGATACCATCATCAAGGTAGGATGCTTCAATACCGAGAAAATAAGTGAGAGAACCCAAATCCTTTAGCGCAAACTCAGAATGCAAGCGACTGACGAGGCGCTCAAGAAGTGAAAGACTAGTCCCTGTAACAATGATATCATCAGCATAGAGAATGAGGTAAATAGTATCGGACCCCCGAGCAAAATAAAGAGAGAAGTATCAGCACGACTACAAAAGAAGCCAAGGGTGAGAAGAAATGTATTGAATCGCTCAATCCAGGCCCGAGGGGCTTGTTTGAGCCCATACAAAGCCTTCTTGAGGTGACAGACGTGATCAGGATAAAGAGGATTAACATAGCCAGGGGGTTGTTCCATGTAAACATCTTCAGTCAGATTTCCATTCAGAAATGCATTCTTTACATCCAACTGCCGAAGAGGCCATCTGCGAGAGACATCAATAGAGAGAACAACACGAATAGTAGTAGCTTTGACGACCGGAGAGAAGGTATCAAAATAATCCAAGCCAGGAACTTGACTGAAGCCACGAGCAACGAGGCGAGCCTTGAGACGTTCCACAGAGCCGTCAGGGAGATACTTGGTGCGGAAAACCCATTTGGAGCTAACAATATTATCATGAGTAGGACGAGGAACAAGCTCCCAAGTGTTGTTCTGGTGAAGAGCAGCAATTTCCTCGTCCATAGCAGAAATCCAAGCAGGGTGCTTGGCAGCAGACCGAAAACCACGGGGCTCGATAGCAGCTAATAGAGCAGTAAGAAAACCAGCCGGAATAACATCACCGTAATCAGCAGGGATTTTGGGACGAAACATACCAGCCCGAGCACGGGTGATCATGGGATGAGAGCCAAGCACCGGGGGAGGAACAATAGTCAAGGTTGGCTCTGAAGGAGAAGACAAGGAAGCACTAGTAGGAGAAACGATAGGCAAGGGTGTCTCAGAAGGAGAGGGCAAGGAATCAGAGGATGGAGAAGAACGTAAAAAAACCAGTAGCCGTAGGAAGGAGATCAGGGGGAGAAGAAGAAGATGATGGAATAGGACAAATGGAACATGAAGAAAAGGACGGAGAGGAGGCTGGAGTAGAGT
Organism: Pinguicula moranensis; assembly: GCA_028565015.1. Classification (NCBI taxonomy): domain Eukaryota; kingdom Viridiplantae; phylum Streptophyta; class Magnoliopsida; order Lamiales; family Lentibulariaceae; genus Pinguicula; species Pinguicula moranensis. The sequence continues at coordinate 1,981 of JAOWBN010195146.1, forward strand.
CAGATGGGGAAGCAGAAATATCAGGAGATTCAAGAAAGATGGAGACATCATGATCAGTGATGGAGGGGGGTGGGGAAGAGTGATGACATGGAAAGCAACACTCATCAAACCGAGCATGACGAGTGATGTAGAGACGAGAGGTGGAGGTATCAAGACATCAAAAACCTTTGTGAGAGGAACTGTAGCCAAGAAATAGACAAGGCAGACTCCTGGGAGCAAGTTTGTGAGGTGAATAATCTCGAAGACAGGAAAAAACACAACAACCAAAGGGATGAAAATGATCATAGCGAGGTGCAAAACCATAAAGAAGCTCAAATGGGGAGATACCTGATGGGAGAGGGGATGACGTCCGGTTGATGATGTAGGCTGTTGTGCTAAACGCATCAACCCAGTAAGACAAAGAAACATGGGAGTGAAAGAGAAGGGTGAGACCCATTTCATTGATGTGACGGTGCTTGCGCTCAGCACGACCATTTTGCGCAGGTGTGTAGGGACAAAACAACAAGTGGTGAATGCCATGAGTTTGAAGATGATTTTGAAAATGATGATTTGTAAATTCGGTACCACCATCACTTTGAAACCTTTGAATGGTAGTAGAATGTTGTTTTTCAACAAAGGCATGAAAGTGTAAAAATGTAGCATAAAAATCAAATTTTTATTTTAACGGATAAAACCATGTAAAACGAGAATAATCATCTACAAATATAACATAATAGCAAAAGCCAATTAAAGATAATACAGGAGATTGACCCCAAAAACACAATGTATGAGAGCAAGAGGTCCTGAAGCACGCTTCTCAGTAGGAACAAAGGGTAATCTATGACTTTTTGCCATTTCACAGGATACACAAATATTAGGGGGAGGGGACGAAGAATGCAACAAAATACGACCCTGACGACCTAACAGTGAAATAATAGATGATGAGACATGACCTAAACGAGCGTGCCATAACTCAAAAGTAATGCTGAGATGAGATCTTGCTAGAGAAGACACAAATGCAGGGATACAACGATTTAGTACGTACAAGCCTTCATCACGTCGGCCGGTGGCCACCACCTGTCCCGTATGACGATTCTGAATCACAAAACAAGTATCAATAAAAGTAATAGCCAGAAAAAAATCAGAGGTTAAATTACTAATGGATAATAAATTTTTTGTAAGAGAGGGAACAATAAGAACATCAAGCAGAGATAATGGAGCAGTAGAAACAGAACCAATGTGAGTAATAGCAAGTGGAGCACCGTTACCAACAACAACACAAGCCTTACCCATGTAGGGTGTAGTAGAATCAAGTATAGTCGGAGTAGGGATCATGTGTTCAGAAGCTCCAGTATCCATATACCAATCAGAGACTGAGGGACGACAGACACTGGCAGAATGAGTGATGGGTGGTGGAAGAGAAGAATTTATGCCGCCAGGATTAGGAATGGTACTAGAGGAACCAACAAACCATGGAGAAGGAAAGGAACCAAAATGAAAGTTGGAACCGGGAAAGGGGGCGGTGGCCCCTATGGGAGCATTGGTCAGTGGGCCTGGAAGAATTACAGTTTGAGCTTGGGCTGGAGCTGAGTTGTGAGAGATTTCGCCAGAAGTGGGCCTAAAAAATTGAGGGACATAAATCGGATTGGGCAGCCCATAAGACAAATGTCCAGACTGCAATGGAATTGGGCTGGAGTTATAACCATAAGAAGAAAATGATGGACTAGAGAAAGAGTGATGCAGCGGCCCAGAAGGAGAAAATAATGGCGGCCCAGACTGAAGAAGTTGTTGCGGTCCAACTGATGGAGTAAAACCCGCAGGTGGAGCAAAATGAAATCCCGACCAACTAGGAAATTGTTCTGCCGGAGTACCAGGAGCGCCATAAAGACCGGCTTGAGCAAGCCTGCACGACGTCGCCAAATTTCAAAGACGTGTAACGTGCTCAGCAGTTATCAACATAATGACCGTACTCCTTGCAGATCTGGCATCGAGGCTCTCTGGTACCTTGTCCGCGGCCACGACCGCGAGCAAAATCCGTTCCTCGGGGCTGAAATCCATGGATGGCAGGAGCATAAGCATAGGAATGGGGTGTTACAAAATATAGAGGAGCATCAGAAGGAGACTGAGAGGGCTGAGAGAGTTGAGGGGACTGTAGACGGGGTTGATACGGGATTTGAGTTGAGACCGGAGTAGGGATAGAAGAGTTTAAGTGTTGAGGGAAGAAGGGAGATCCAGTGACAGCGGAAGGAGGTCGGGGGTTGTTGAAGCCAGCCGTGGAGGTGTTGAAGCCAGCCGTGGAGGATGGGGTAATTGCGGCAAAAGCAAAGGCCGGAGATGCAACTGGTGAGACAGTGCAACTATAGAGCGCGTTGAAATTCTCAGCACACGCAAGAATATCACGGACAAAAGGTAGAGGGTTGAGTGAGAGCTGAGAGCCGACAAAGGTAGAAAATTCAGGTCCAAGACCCCTAAGAAACCAATGTGATTGATCAAATGGTGACACGGGATGACCGATGGAAGCGAGCTGTTCACGAAGATGGAAGAATTCACGTGCATATTCTTTGAGAGAGTGAGAGCCGCGCTGGAGCTGCTGAAGCGCATCACGGAGACTAAGCTCCTGGGAAGGATGCTACTGAATTCGTGCTCTAAAGTGCTCTAGACACTTCGAGCAATAAGCTGGCCATTGAGAACTCCATAAGCAGCATCGGTGATGGATGAAATCAGCAGGCTGTAGAGCTGCTGATCAAAGGCATGCCAATGAGTGTAGGCGGGGTTGAGTTTGAGTGCAATCAACATATCCCAACAGGCCATGACGTTGTAAGAGAGATTTGACTTGAGTTCGCCAGAAAAGGAAATTGGTTGGAGTGAGCTTAGCAGTAACTAAATGTGAGAACTCGGCATATGTGAGGGGAAACTCAGGTGAGGCGACTGGAGGAGCCATTAGTGATGTGGCTACAGAGAGTAAGAAGATAAATCGAGGAAGAAATGGTAGGAGATGAAAGAGGGCCTAACACGAGCACTTTGAAGCTTCAGGAATGGCTCTGATACCATGACCAAGTGGTAAGCTAATGTATATTCTTTTAATGGTGAATTGTGTGTGCATTGTTGTCTTGATCATCGTTGGAGAAGACAGGCAGTATTGCCTTTGGCTTGATGAACTTGTTGAATATGTTTTTCTCCATTGAAGATCTTGCAGTTTTACATTGATGTTGGTTGTGTTAAATAGACAAAATGATCTCAATCTAGTCTAGTTGTTTTCCCTCATTCCCTGTCATCATGAATTCTACAGGATCAAGACATGATTTTGTTTGTGAAATATCTTCTGGTACTCTAAAGAAGCCATGTGCCCATCCAAGATTACCGGTGGATCCATTGACTTCAGCATTGATTCTGGAGGTTGCTTCTGCATGAGTTGGGCTGGAGCTGTCTAAAGGAGAATTGGGCTGCATAGTTGGGCCATTGAGACTATCATATAAGTGCAACACCCCCCCGCAAGCTGAGTGTGAGATTGTAGACCACATGAAGCTTGGAGCGAAAGAACTCAAAGAACTCACGAGGTAAGCTCTTTGTAAAAAGATCAGCAACCTGATGTTGTGAAGAAATGAAATGAGTACTGATAACACCATCAAGGACCTGCTCTCGAATAAAGTGATAGTCGAGCTCCACATGTTTGGCTCGTTTGTGAGCAATAGGGTTCGTACTTAAGAAGATTGCACTTTTATTGTCACAGAGAAGAACAATGGGACGAGGCAGAGGAACACCAAGATTAGCGAGAAGATGGCGTAACCAGAGGACCTCAGCAGCAGCAGTAGCAAGAGCCCTATACTCAGCTTCACAACTAGATCGAGAAACAGTTGGTTGCTTCTTGGCACTCCAAGAGACTAGATTGTCCCCGAGAAAAATCGCATAGCCAGAGGTGAAACTGCGAGTATCAGGACATCCAGCCCAATCAGTACCAGAATAAACAAGCACGGAACCAGGAATAACGGAGGGGGTGAACCGAAGACCCATAGACAAAGTGCCATGTACATACCGAAGAATACGCTTAACAGCATGATAGTGAAGATCAGTAGGAGCATGCATATATTGACTCACAGAATTTCCTGCATATGTCAAGTCTGGACGTGTGATGGTGAGGTACTGAAGAGCACCAACAAGAGAACGATACATAGTGGGATCCACTAGAGGTTCACCTGCAGAGGAAAGGAATTGAGATACAATCATAGGTGTAGTGACGGGGCGACTGTCAAGGAGCTGAGCTCTGCTGAGAATATCACGAGCATATTTCATTTGACTAAGAAAAAGACCATCATCAATATATGATGCTTCAATACCGAGAATGTAAGTGAGAGAGCCCAAGTCCTTGAGGGCAAACTCAGAATGCAACCGACTGACAAGGCATTCCAGAATTGAAAGACTAGTTCCAGTAACAATGATATCATTAACATAAAGGAGAAGATAGATGGTGGCAGACTCCCGTGCAAAAATAAATAGAGAAGTATCAGCACGACTGCAAGAGAAACCAAGGGTGAGAAGAAATGTACTGAACCACTCGAACTAAGCCCGGGGAGCTTGTTTAAGTCCATACAAAGCCTTCTTGAGGTGACAAACATGATCGAGATAGAGAGGGTTGACATAGCCAGGAGGCTGTTCCATGTAAACATCCTCATGCAGATTCCCATTCAAAAATGCATTTTTGACATCCAATTGCTCAAGAGGCCATCTTCGAGAGACAGCAATAGAAATGACAGCACGAACAATAGTAGCTTTGACAATTGGAGAAAAAGTATCAAAATAATCCAAGCCAGGAACTTGACTAAACCCACGAGCAATAAGACGAGCCTTGAGACGTTCCACAGAGCCATCAGGGAGATACTTGGTGCGAAATACCCATTTAGAGCTAACAATATTATCATGAAGGGGGCGAGGAACAAGCTCCCAAGTGTTGTTTTGGTGAAGTGCAGCAATTTCCTCATCTATAGAAGAAATCCAAGCAGGGTGCTTGGCAGTAGACCGAAAACCACGGGGATCGGTAGCAGCTAACAGAGCAGTAAGAAAACTAGCCAGAACAACATCACAGTAATCAGCAGGGATTTGGGAAGGAAACACACCAGCCCGAGCACGGGTGATGATGGGATGAGAGCCAAGCACCGGGGGAGGAACAATAGTCAAGGGTGGCTCAGAAGGAGAAGACAATGAAGCACTAGCAGGAGAAACGATAGTCAAGGGTGGCTCAGAAGGAGAGGTCAAGGTATCAGAGGAGGGAGAAGAAGGTAAAAAACCAGTAGCTGTAGGAAGGAGATCAGGGGGAGAAGAAGAAGAAGATGGAATAGGACAAATGGGACATGAAGAAAAGGACGGAGAGGAGGATGGAGTAGAGTCAGATGGGGAAGCAGAAATATCAGGAGACTCAAGAAAGATGGAGACATAAGATTAGTGATGGAGGGAGGTGCGGAAGAGTGATGACATGGAAAGCAACGCTCATCAAACAGAGCATGATGAGTGATGTAGAGACGAGAGGTGGAGGTATCAAAACATCGAAAACCTTTGTGAGAGGAGCTATAGCCAAGAAATAGACAAGGCAGACTCCTGGGAGTAAGTTTGTGAGGTGAATAATATCGGAGACAGGGAAAAACACGACAATCAAAATGATGAAAATGATCATAGCGAGGTGCAAAACCATAAAGAAGCTAAAAAAAAAGATCCCTGGTAGGAGAGGGGATGGCTTCCGGTTGATGATGTAGGCTGTTGTGCTAAACGCATCAACCCAGTAAGACAAAGAAACATGGGAGTGAAAGAGAAGGGAGACCCATTTCAGTGATGTGACGGTGCTTGCGCTCAGCACGACCATTTTGCGCAGGTGTGTAGGTACAAGACAACAAGTGGTGAATGCCATGAGTTTGAAGATGCTGTTGAAAACGATGATTTGTAAATTCGGTAACACCATCACTTTGAAACTTTTGAATGGTAGTAGAATGTTGTTTTTCAACAAAGGCATGAAAGTGTAAAAAGGTAGCATAAAAATCAGATTTTTGTTTCAACGGATAAAACCATGTAAAATGAGAATAATCATCAACAAATAAAATATAATACCGAAAGCCAGTTAAAGATAATACAGGAGATGGACCCCAAAGATCACAATGTATGAGAGCAAGAGGTCGTGAAGCACGCTTCTCAGTAGGAACAAAGGGTAATCTATGACTTTTGGCCATTTCACAGGATACACAAATATTAGGGGGAGGGGACAAAGAATGCAACAAAATACGACCCTGACGACCTAACAGTGAAATAATAGATGACGAGACATGACCTAATCGAGCATGCCATAACTCAAAAGTACTACTGAGATGAGATCCTGCTAGAGAAGACACAAATGCAGGGATACAACGAAATAGCACATACAAGCCTCCATCATGTCGGCCGGTGGCCACCACCTGTCCCGTATGACAACTCTGAATCACAAAACAAGTATCAATAAAGGTAATAGCCAGAAAAAAAAATCAGAGGTTAATTTACTAATGGATAATAAATTTTTTGTAAGAGAGGGAACAACAAGAACATCAAGCAGAGGTAAGGGGGTAGTAGAAACATAACCAATGTGAGTAATAGCAAGTGGATCACCGTTACCAACAACAACACAAGCCTTACCCGTGTAGGGTGTAGTATAATCAAGTGTAGTCGGAGTAGGGGTCATGTGTTCAGAAGCTCCAGTGTCCATATACTAATCAGAGATTGAGGGACGACAAAGACTGGCAGAAGGAGTGATGGGTGGTGGAAGAGAAGAATTTATGCCACCAGGAGTGGGAATGGCACTAGAGGGACCAACAAACCATGGAGAAGGAACGAAACCAAACTAAAAGTTAGGACTGGGAAAGGGGGTGGCGGCCCCTATGGGAGCATTGGTCAGTGGGCCTGGAAGAATGACAGTTTGAGCTTGGGCTGGAGCTGAGTTGTGAGAGAATTCGCCAGAAGTGGGCCTGAAAAATTGAGGGACAAAAACCGGATTGGGCAGCCCATAAGACAAATGTCCAGACTGCAATGGAGTTGGGCTGGAGTTATGGCCATAAGGAGAAAATGATGGCCCAGAGAAAGAGTGATGCAGCGACCCAGAAGCAGGAAATGATGGCGGCCCAGACTGAAGAAGTTGTTGCAGTCCAACTGATGGAGTAAAACCTGCAGGCGGAGCAAAATGAAATCCCAACCAACTGGGAAATTGTTCTGCCGGAGTACCAGGAACGCCGTAAAGACTGGCTTGGGCAAAATTGGCCTGCACGACGTCACCAAATTTCAAGGATGTGTAACGTGCTCGGCAGTTATCAGCATAATGGCCATACTCCCTGCAGATCTGGCACCGAGGCTCTACCTCATTCGCGGCCCTGGCCGCGAGCAAAATCCGTCCCTTGGGGCTGAAATCCGTGGATGGCAGGAGCATAAGCATAGGAATGTAGTGTTGCAGAATAGAGAGGAGCACCATAAGAAGGAGACTGAGAGGGTTGAGGGGACTGTAGGCGGGGTTGATACGGGATTTGGGTTGAGACTGGAGTGGGGATGGAAGTGTTTAAGTGTTGTGGGAAGAAGGAAGATCCTGTGACAGCGGAAGGAGGTTGGGAGGTGCTGAAGCCGGCCGTGGAGGATGGGGTAATCGCGGCAAAAGCAAAGGTCGGAGATGCAACTGGTGAGACAGTGCGACTATAGAGCGTGTTGAAATTCTCAGCACACGCAAGGATATCACAGACAGAAGGTAGAGGGTTGAGTGAGAGCTGAGAGCCGACAAAGGTAGAAAATTCAGGTCCAATACCCTTAAGAAACCAATGTGATTGATCAAATGGTGACACGGGACGGCCGATGGAAGCGAGCTGTTCACAAAGATGGAAGAATTCACGTGCATATTCTTTGAGGGAGTGAGAGCCGCGCTGGAGCTACTGAAGCGCATTACGGAGACTAAGCTCCTGGGAAGGACCTGTGCTACTGAATTCGTGCTCTAAAGTGCTCCAGACACTTCGAGCAGTATGCTGGCCATTGAGGACTCCATAAGCAGGCTGTAGAGCTGCTGATCAAAGGCATGCCAGTGAGTGTAGGCGGGGTTGAGTTTGGTGGAATCAGTGGGATCATGCTCTGGGGGTGCAGTTTGAGTGCCATCAACATATCCCAACAGGCCATGACGTTGTAAGAGAGATTTAACTTGAATTCTCCAGAAAAGGAAATTGGTTGGAGTGAGCTTAGCAGTAACTAAATGTGAGAACTCAGCATACATAAGGGGAAACTCGGGTGAGGCGACTGGAGGAGCCATTAGTGATGTGGCTACAGAGAGTAAGAAGATAAATTGAAGAAGAAAGGGTTGGAGATGAAAGAGGACCTAACACGAGCAGTTTGAAGCTTCAGGAATGGCGCTGATACCATGACCAAGTGGTGAGCTAATGTGTATTCTATTTAATGGTGAATTGTGTGTGCATTGTTGTCTTGATCATCGTTGGAGAAGACAAGCAGCATTGCTTTTGGTTTTATGAATTTGCTGAATCTGTTTTTCTCTATTGAAGATCTTGCAGTTTTACATTGATGTTGGTTGTGTTAAATAGACAAAATGATCTCAATCTGGTCTAGCTGTTTTCCCTCATTCCCCGTCGTTGTGAATTCTACAGGATCAAGACATGATTTTGTCTGTGAAATATCTTCAGGTACTCTGAAGGAACCACGTGCCCATCCAAGATTACCGGTGGATCCATTGACTTCAGCATTGATTCTGGAGGCTGCTTCTTCATGAGTTGGGCTGGAGCTGTCTGAAGGGGAATCAGGCTGCATAGTTGGGCCATCGAGACTATCCATAAGTGCAACAAAAAAGTATGACGCGAAGTTTGGCGGATTGAGGATTCTCAACCACAAACCAAAGCAATGCTTTGGGTGACTTGGAAAATGATTGAAAAGGCATCAACATCAAGGGCTCCGGTAGGGGCAACAGGTAAGTGCAATGAACTTGCTGGTTATTTGAAAATTAACTTCCATTTGGATGATGATAATAAGATGGAGAGTTTGAACATTCTTGCATGGTGACATTGCTTTAGGATTGGGGTCAAGGAGATGAAAGAAGTGAAGCTTCGAGTTAGAACCAAGAGCACACTCCTTGTGGGTTTGAGTTCGATGAAGATGGTTTGAAATGATATTTTGGCTATTACCCAAAAGAACTTTTTATATTCATGATATTGTGTAAGTTGTAACAGAGTACTTATAATAGGGGAACTCTTTATATTCATGATATTGTGTAAATTGTAACAGAGTACTTATGATAGGGGAAATCTTTATATTCATGATATTGTGTAAATTGTAACAGAGTACTTATGATAGGGTAACAGAGTACTTATGATAGGGAAACTTTTAAGTGGCCTAAGGGCCCGTGACTTTTGCTCTCATTTTTTAAGAGGGTTTCCACGCTAAAAAGCCCTCTATTATTTTATTTTTTGTTATATTTTTTTGGGTTAAATTTTCTTATTTTGTAGGTTGGAGTTAAATTTTTTTAAGTTTTTTTTTATTTATTTCCCTGATGTTTGTGAATTGAAATACTTTATTATTTAATTTCCAATATTATCTCTTTTTTTTTTTTATAATAGTTCAACATTTTAATTTCAGTATTATATCTATTTTATATATTTTTTTAAAATATAAAGTAAAAATAAAAGTTCAAATGAAAAACTATATATGTGGACCGGGCTAGCCGTGCGGACAAACAGACCAGCATGGTCCGGTCCGCCCAATGACCAGGCCAATCCCAGCCGATCCGGCCGCTTGAATGAACCAGGCCGGTCCAGTCACTAAAAACGTGTCACGCTGGGCCAACCCATTCCACCCCGATCTGCCCTGTGGAACCGGCCCGGTCTGCCCGATGCCCACCTCTAGGTGGAGGTGAATTTAGTTGATTGTGGGGATGAGTTCATGGAGAAAGGAGGGAAATTTGAGATATTGAAGTATAAATGGGTAATTTCACAAAAGAGAATAAAGGCTGATTAGCCATCCTCCCTCCTTTTGCATGGATTGAATAAGCAAGTAGAATATCAGGTTTGGCCGGTTAGGGCAGGTAATTTGTTTTTTAATCTGTCCAACTAAACAAGAAATCAAGGAGAATTAATTATTCAGTTTAATTAGTTCCTATTTGGTCTAATCGACCCAATAGCAGGTTTATCTCAAAAACAAAATGTGGGACCAAAAACTTGGGGGGCAAACAAAAAAAATTATTTTTTTAGGGGCTCGGGCCCCTACCTAGATCCGCTTAGAATCGACCCAACCAAATGTCAAAAGATTAAGGGGGTGTTTGCAAACCCAGTTGAAAAGCACATTTTGGCTTTTGGCGGTGGAAAAGCATATTTTGAGTGTTTGCGAAATATGCGTTTGGCGTTTGACTTCTGGCTTTTGGCGGTGGAGAAGTCAAAAAAAGCTAAAAAGTCAGAAGCATCTATGAGGTAGCTTCTGAAGTGCTTTTGGCGGTGGCAATTTTGTAATTACTAGAAGTTTTAATTTTAGACAATCTTACCCTCGTAAACAATTCAATAACCCAATAATACCCATACATTACTATTACTCGATAGAAACCTAGGGTTCGTTTTCTCCCGTCTTTTGGCTGCCGAAATCTAGCAAAATCGAAGGTACCGATGAAAACTGAAGAAACCAGTCGAATTGAAGAAACCAGAACCCCCGCGTCGTCAAATTGAAGAAACAAGAAGCCCCTCGTCGTCGAATTGACGAAATCAGAAGCACCGCGTCGTCGATTGTTTGCAAAATCAGTACGCACCACGTCGTCGAGTTGAAGGAAAGCTGAAGGTTCACGTCGTCGAGTTGAAGACGAATCAAGGTTTGTTGCCTGGTTGTAGTCTGTACTTGTCCATGGAACTTTTTTTTTCGGAGTTCGAAGTCCCTCGAACGTTTTTTCGGAACTGTTCATACTTGTTTTCTGGAATATTTTGTGCAGAAAACTTTCATCTTACTTGTTTTCTGGAACGGTTTAGCTTACTGTCAAAGCTCCTCAGTAATCCGTAAGATAATGCTTTGCAATTATGATAATGCTTTGCAAGCTGTTGATGATACCATGGCAACGATTCTGTCTGGAACCAGTTAGGAACACTCTATTTGCTTACTTGTCTGCAAGCTGTTATGATCAATCCGTTCCATTGCTTTGTTGGCTGGTTGTAGTCCCAATTGGTTCTTGATAACTGTCTGTTGTAGTTTCAATTATGATAATTGCTTTGTTGTCTGGTTGTAGTCCCAATTGCGAACTTGTCTGCAAGGTGTTATGAATTATATGGTTGTAGTCCCAATTGGTTCTTGATAATTTTTGATGATACCATGGCAACGATTTGGTTTTGATTTCGGTTACTTCTCTTTCACCAGTTGTTATTGTGTCATTAATCTTGGTGGAATTAGGAATTTTTTTGTTACAGTTTCTCGCTTGCTCCCATGAGTTGATTTTTAGTTATGCAATTAATTCTTTATTTCTATTGCTTGAATGTCTTCTGTGGTAGGATGACATCTGAAAAGGCTATGTGGGATAGGCAGTCGACCGAAGTGTTTATCAAGGTATGTGTTGTTGAGCTTAGAGAGGGAAATAGGCCAGGTGCTCATTTGAGCAAATCAGGTTGGAAAAATTTGATTACAAACTTCAATTTGGCAACTGGTCGTGCTTATAACAAGAAGCAACTGAAAAATCGCTGGGATACGTTGAAAAAAGAGTACAGTGTCTGGAAAAGGTTGCTTCGAAGTGAAACAGGATTAGGATGGGATGGCGAACGCGGAACAATTGACATGCCACCTGACTGGTGGACACAAAAAATTAAGGTATAGCTTAATGTTTTACGACTAGTACTATTGATACATATTTATTAATTCTTTACTTTTGTAGGAGTCGCCAGAGGTCGCAAAATTCAGGGAAAAGGGTCCTATATTGCTCAATGATCAACAACTACTTTTTGATGATACCATTGCAACAAGGGAGAATGCATGGACTCCCAGTCCAGGAGTTTTGCCAACACACATGTTAGATACGGACAACGATGGAGATTATTAAGAGTTTAGTGCACCTCGTAGTTCGTTGGGTTTCAATTACCATGCAAGTACTTCGTCTTCTGCAGAAAATATAGATGCCGATCCTTTGGTGTCCTCCAAAAAAATTTCTCTTCCAACAATTGTTCAAAAGAAGTCTAAGAAGACGAACACATCACAAGCTATTGCAATTGGAATCACTAACATGGCTGAAACTTGCAAGGACATTCGTGCAGATTTACGTGCTGCTAAAGATAATGCGAGAAACACCGGAAAAAGCATAACAGATTGCTTGACAGTGCTTTATAAGATGCGTGGAGTTGTGGATATTGAAGAATCCGATGAAGCCTTTACATTTGCCCTTGACTTATTTGATAATATGTCCTACCGAGAGATATTTAATGGTCTAAGGAGTGATGCTGCTCGTTTGGCATGGATAAAATCAAAGATGGGTAGAGTGTCAACCCGCAAATTATGAAGATTACGCATGTCTGAGTACGAAGATTAATTATGAAGAACTCTTTTTTTTTGGGCAGGAACTGTGTTGTCGTGTGGTTCATTTCGTCTGAATTGTTTTACCTTGAGTTGCAATGACATAGCATTTATAATATCAGCAGGTGTTGTTTTACATTGTTGTTATCTTGAGTTTTTATGACATAGCATGCATAGCATAATATCAGCAGGTGCAGAATTGTTTCCCAGTAGGTGCAGAATTATTTTCCAGTATGTGCAGATTATTTTCCAGCATAGCAGATTGTCTTCCTGTAGGAGAACTCATGTGCAGATTGTAGAACATATTTTTTTCCAGTAGGAGAACTCTTGTGCATATTGTAGAACATATTTTTTTCCAGTAGGAGAACTCTTGTGCAGATTGTAGAACATGTTTTTTTCCAGTAGGATAACAGTACAACAATTCAAGTAGCTTTCATAATAACAGTACAATTCAAGGCCAAAAATCATAATAACAGTACAATTCAAGTAGCTTCCATAATAACAGTACAATTCAAGGCCAAAATTCATAATAACACAACAATTCAAGTAGCTTCCATAATAACAGTACAACTCAAGGCCAAAAATCATAATAACAGTACAATTCAAGTCCAAAACCTATCTTGCTCTTGAATTGATCATGTTGCAAATATTATTTCGTACTTCATCCATTTCGAAATCATTGCGAACATAGTATTCGCCTTGATCATGAACACCCCCATCGTATTCACCAGCCAGCTTGATGCAAGCCTTCAAAACTCTATGAAAACTTTTGCTTACGGTAAAGCCAGACCTTTGAAAGAACTCCTGAAGTTGACGATTACCCGCTCGTATTCCAACAGTCATCAAGAAAGTAGCAACATGTTCCTCAACAGTGACACCTCTCATAGGTTTAAGCCCATAGTCATCGACCAAAGTCTTGCATAACATAAAGAATACATGTTTCTCCATTCTCAAATTTTCATAACAACGACGATCGGTTTCACAATTTAACATGTCCATCAAATTTGCCCAACCACTGAACTTTCTTGTATGACAAGGTACTTTATTGTGGTACATAACATAATAACATGCAGCTGCACTTGCTGCCTGAAAGAAGTTTAATAGATTAAGTAGGTTGTATGAATAATCATCTTCTTCGTTGTTGCTGTGAACAGATAACGATTCATCATCTTCTTCATTGATAATGTCGCTAGATAACGAATTTGAACTCATCCTGCTGAATAATTCTGAAGGTTATCAAAATTGTTCAAAGAATCACATTTTTGCGCAGAATAGAAGCCAAAAAGTACAGCAATATAAAATCCAGTAATCTGCAGCAATAAAAATCCAAATTCCAGTAATCTGCATCAATCTATAAGCAGTAATCTAAAATCCAGTAATCTGGAACAATCTATAAGCAGCAGTATAAGCCAGTAATCTGCAGCAATAATTACGTAATCAAAATCCAGTAATCTGAAGCCGAACAAAATTATCAAAATCCACTAATCTGAAGCCGAACTAAGTTTACAAAATCCAGTAATCTGAAGCAATCTACAAGCCAATTGAATAGAGGATACTATCAAAATCCAGTAATCCAGTAATCACACACACCGAAAACTCACCCAAGCTGACAATAGCAGGAAACTCACAAATTGGTGAATACGGCAGGTGTGCGAGAAACGTAGGAGACCTCCTGCCGGTCGACGAGAAGTACGCGACAATAAACTGGGGCAACAATTGGTTCTGGGGCTGGGTCTTGCCGAGAAGGTGTTTTTTGCAACGAAAGATCCGGTCTGGGCTTGCCGAGAAGATGGTTTTTGCAGACGAGTGAAATCCGTCCCTGAAGAAGATTTTTGGAAACGAACGATCCAGTCTTTTGCCTTCTGAAAATGGAACGAGGATGTTTTGGGCATTTTTCACACAAAACTTAATGAAAAGCATTTTTGGAATAATAACAACAAACACTATTTTTTGACTTTTGTGGTAGAAAATCATATTTTGCAAACACTCTCCCATTTTTTTTTATGAAAGCTCCTTTTTAAAAATTACTTCTGCATAAGCACAAGAACTTGCAAACACCCACTCAATGACAATGACATGGTGGAAATCTTTTCATTCTGATAAGCCAAAAAATATAATTTTTATTAGGGTTAACTAAAATTTCCCATCCACGTGATTGGTCTTCATCTATCTTGCACAATAATAAGAAAAGAATTTGATTCAAGTTTCAGGTCGTGTCAAGTGAAATCGATTGGTCTAGATCTAGATTCCATCCACCCATAAAAACACATACTACACATAGTTGAGGTGAGGCGCATATCCTTCATTTTCATGGTTCTGGCAATTTGACAAACACTTTGACAGATTGGGACCGTTTGGCCCACCATGGCACGATCACTCGACCATGTGGTGATGTGGGCATGGCATGCATCGGTCGTTTGAACAGTGCCGAGCCAATCTGGTAGAGGGTCGGACCCGGCCAGCATGGCTTAGTCAATAAATACGGGTAAATTGACCCGATTCATTTGTCCACCACTAGCTTGTACATTCCATGGGGAAGCACAAATAATATTATCGATATCAAAAACTGTAATATCGGTACATTGTTAATTAATGGTAGACATTTTTTTAACAATACCGATAATTATCATTAAAAATGTTAATGGTGTTATTATAACCACACCACTATAACCAGCTACGATTCCAATAGGTTGACAAGGGGTGCCAACAACATATATTTTCCCAAAAAATTATAACAACCCCACACCCCTAAAATGAAATCCAATCCAAAATAAAACAAAGTTGTCCTTAATGACGATTTAATGTTTTTTTTAAATATATCAAGCAGGTTGAGACATAAGTAGGGATGGCCATTCGCGATTTCGGGACGGGAAATGCCCGTTCCCGTTCCCATCCCGAAATATTTTGGGACCATAAACTGAGTCCCGTTCCCGTCCCAAAGTCCCATAGTCCCGAAAATTCGGGACGGGAACGGGAATTTCCCGAAGTCCCGTTTTTGCTTTGCTCACTTAACCAAAAAAAAGACCATGCTTTGCTCAAGTAAAGTAAATAGAAGTCCGCATCCATCTAATGTAGCTTCATCTCAACAACAAAAGTTACTTGGAAAGAAGTAAATGAAGCAAATATTGCAACTACTATTGATGGCGATAAACACAAAATGTTCTACTATATGAAAAACAGAAACAGAGAATGGAGTATGAGTATTATGAAAACCTGAAATCTACACAAAGAAAGTTTCTACCTTACGCTTCTGTTCCCTTTTGCCAAATCTTTCTCCTAAATCCAATGCATTATATTCAGTATTATAGGTTAACAGCCAATGACACAATAAGCAAATGGGCGACAGTCTTGAGGTCAGCATTAGTGTGCTTACATCCAATGCCTAGTGAATATGGGGTAAATGTGCGATCAACACGAATCTAATTGCATCAGCTATGAAAGTGCATAAATTTGATGGACCCCTCAAGTCAAATCTTTTTGTAATGAAAATCTTGAACTCAACATAAATAATTACTACTAACACAAATCTTATTGCATCAGCTAAACAACCTAAACAGGTAAAGAAAGCATTACCTAAACAACCTCAACCTATAATAACAAATACTACACCTAATCAAATCTGATATAACCTCGGCTATGATATTCAGTATTATATGTAAACAAATATGATGAATGTGCTAAAGAAAGCAGGTATGTATTATAACAACCTAAAGAAGTACTACTAACACAAATTATTCACTTAGGAGGAAAACCTGCGATAAATCCTTACAATGGACATGATAAACTCACAATGACAAATCAGTTTATTTTTCTAGGGTTGCGAACATAATAAATCAGTTTAGCATATCATAATCAACTGACAAAGATAAATCCATCCAGTGAAGATAAATGATAAATGATATAGCTTAATTATCATATTAGCCACTACATAATCGTGCAAATCCAAACTGACAAAACATTCTACAATTAAAAATAGAAAATCCCATTTCACATTTTAAGTGAAATATTCGTTCGTGATGCAGGAAGCGAAACTTTCTGTTGGAAATTGTCGGCGGCACACGATCGGAACTGAATCTTCGCCATCAATGATGATTGGATCTTCTTCCACGTCTCCGGCTCTGCGTTCAGGTGGTATAGGCGGTGCCACTGTGGCCGGAGTTGGGTGATAAATGTGCGGGCGAGTGCTCTCTTTGTATGCACGTGCATACATACGCAAGGAAAACCTTGTTCGTGGCTTCACCAAACGACGGCGCACGGAGGGAGGCTGCGGCGGACGCAAGTGGCCGGCGAAATTTCATGGTAGGTCTTCCATTTTTCTTTGCCTGGATTCCTTCAAAATTGGGGAAGAAAACTCTAGGGTTTCTACCACGGTGAAAATTGGGAATCAGATGAAATGAGATTGGTTCATTTCGTGTCGACAAGTATTCATTAAAGGGCAAATTTGGAATTTCAACTATAATAGTAAATCTGACCGGCTCCATGAGTTATCCGTTACTACCAAACGCAGACAAATAGACTACCTTGCTAAATCCTGTCATTGCATTGTTCATTAAAACCAGTACCAAACGGTTGGTTACAAAAATTTCACCGTTCAAATCCCACAATTGTCCGCGAACCGGGACAACTATTATCCAACTACCAAACGCAACCTAAGGGGGTTATTGCTTATTTCAAAACCGAAGGGGGAGATAATTTAATATTGATTACAGAGAAAAATATTTTTGGTCACAAAATGTTAATTTTAAAATAGCATTATTAGTCGGTCCCATATGGTTCAATAAAGTGACACCTTTTATCTAAATTGTCAATTTTGACATGTTTGAATCGAGCCAATAGCATCCACTCTCCTTTTGATTTAGCACCTAATGTAAAAAAAAAAAATATATGTGCTTTGAAAATTAGCGAACTATACCGGTTGCTTTAAAAAATTAGCACAATTGACCCGCGTGTAGCTCGCACACTCTTTGTTCGACAAGGACATGATTTTTGTAAAATACCAAAAGGATAATTTTTCCATCAGGGTGTAAAATACATATATTTAAAACTATAGGGGGTATTATATTAATTTTTTTCAATAATATAAAAGAAATAAAGAGAAAAGAAATTTTAATTTATAAAAATAAAACTGAATAATATTAATTAAAATATATTAAATTAAATGAAAAAACAAATGAAAATAAAATACAATAACTAAAACTCAAATAAAATATTTTAAATTAAAAGAACAAGAAAATAAATAAATAAAATAGATAATAAAAGAACAAAATAAATTCCAAAAGAATAAAATAATATAGAATAAAATGATACCAAACTAAATGAATTAAATAATTATAAAAAAATTCTGTAAGTTATTTTTTTAAATTTTATTTAAAAAAAATTTATTGCACCTGTAAGGGATCATGTGCATATTTTCAACACACAGAGTATTGTATCTATTTTGGATGAGGGGTATTTTGATCATTAATATTTAAAATTTGTATAAATTAATGTTAGGGAAAGTGTGCTATTTTTTGAAGCACGATTTTTGTATTTAAATTTTAAACTATGGGATTTTTGATGTACCTAGTTTCAACACACAAAGAATAATGTACCTAGTTTCAACACACATGAAACTGACACTTCTCAAATTTAGAAGAGAATATTGTTTGCCTATGCAAGCAATATTTGAAGATTCATACGAGAAGAAATTAGTGATCATAAGTTTTGTATTTTTGTAGATAAATCTAACAAAGAGCAAATGGCTGTCATTTTAAGATTTAATGATAAATTGCGACTTATGCGAGAAAGATTCTTTGATTTAATTCATGCATTTAATTCCAAATCAGTTACTTTGCATAAGAAAATATGTCGTGTTCTTTCTATACATAATCTTAGCCAGAGTGATATAAGACGGCAAGGGTATGATGGTGCCAGTAACATGCAGGGAGAGTGGAACTGTCTGCAGGCTATCTTTTTAAAGGGTTGAAATATATGCTTATTATAGTAACTGTTTTGCTCATCACTTGTAGTTGATATTAGTTGTTGCTCTTAAAAGTGCTCTTGTAGTTGGTGATTTCTTCAAGCATTTATCTCTTATTATCAACATAGTTAATTCTTTTGCCATGTGCCATGATGAATTGCAGATTGCTCAGGTTTAGGATTTAGAGTTTAGGGTTTAGATTTTAGAGTTTAAGGTTAGGATTTAGGGTTAGGGTTTAGGATCGGTACGCAGGGTGGTAAGGTCACAACAATGATTTTCCTTGTAACTTCCACCCCATATCGAACAAAGGGCAATGAAGCAGCAAGCTGCCGTGGGGACTGCTTCTTTTCTGTTCTGGTTGTGACACCCTTTTCTTCAACTTTGAGAACCTTGTCATCAGCTTCGTCTGGATAAACAAGTATACATCAGACTTCATTCCTATCTTTGTACTATCCTACATCCTCTCGACATTCAAAGATTATACGATGTGAATTTGACTGAGAAAAATATAATTCTTGTTTTCATTTTTGGCCTTCCACGTCGGTGTGTCGTTGCCAACCATCCTTCGTCTAGAGGTGATAAAAAAAATGACGGTTAACCGAATTGAATAATCAAATTTTTTTTGTTATTTGGTTCAGTTGTGGTTATGAAATGTCATAACCGAACCTTATTTGGTTCGGTTATGGTTATGACTCATTCGATTTCGGTTATAACCGAAAAATGACTTTTTTTGGTTTATAAAATGACGTCGTTTCGGACTTCGATGAAAATGACATAGTTTTCTTCTCTGCCTGATAAGCTTATAATGCGTGAATTTTCAATTTTTACATTTACTTTATTCCGTGCTTCAGCGACCATTTTTTCAAATTTCACTTACTTTATTAAATATTGCCATTTTTTAAAATAAATATTGCACACATTCAAAGATTTTTCAAAGTGCGTATTACTTCCGCAGTTCGTACTTCTTTAAAAAACTAAAAAAAATAAAAGAATAAAATTTTGAGAAAGTCCACGCGATGAGCAGCGGGGGAGAAAAAATTTGTGGCCATGCTGCTCTGTTCTGTGAAATGGCAGTACCATGAAATCAAACACATCAAATTCTCGTAGCTTACCCTCTTTCTTCTATTCTTTTCTTTTTGTAGA
Source organism: Pinguicula moranensis (assembly GCA_028565015.1). Taxonomy (NCBI): domain Eukaryota; kingdom Viridiplantae; phylum Streptophyta; class Magnoliopsida; order Lamiales; family Lentibulariaceae; genus Pinguicula; species Pinguicula moranensis. The sequence continues at coordinate 21,575 of JAOWBN010195146.1, forward strand.
GTGAAATAAAATCTTTACCTCTATCGGTGCGGAAGCATGATAGAATCGTATTTTTTTGTTTGAATATGCAATGAACACGAATAACGGGAGGCTACCAGAGTCCCCGTATAATGTCACAACTCAAATCTCTTCCTCGAAAGTGGCTAGACAACAATCAGAGAGAATATGTATTTGTGTAGTTTTCAACGCATGAGGGTTATGAATTCTTTTAAGTACTTTAAGAGGGCCGTGTACCCCTTAAAATAGGGTAGGGAGAGGCAAAATCCTATTTCAATTAGGATTAGTCTTGAATAAGGCAACAAGAAATCTTATTCCTTAATTCTCGTTTATTAGCCATTTTATGTAACTAACAAATCTTAATTATCAGTTTACCATATTTATCAATAATTAAAACATAATTATCGATATCTTCCAATAGCCCTCGCTCGGCTACATAAGCCGTATTATTATAACACAATACATTCACATATCTCTCTCATGCTTCATACAAAAATGAGTCGTGCGACCAATAAGTAGACAGTAGTGTCATTAAATCACCACTCAACTAACATGATACTTTTAAAATAACGATACCCATAACAATATTTGATTATATACTAAATATGGTGAAACAAGATACATTATTCCTTAGTAACTCAAGACAATCCATATCAGCTTGACTGTTTTCCTAGCATGCTCCGCTGTACTGTATATGGTCAGAATCCTTGGATAACATATTAAAGTAGCATCATCAAGCTTCAAATTCAAGTCATAGTTCTAAGTCAAATAGTAAAGTTCAACTCGACAAATATATGTCCATGTGATCACGCAAAGACAACAAAGTGATGCTTTTGTCATTTCACATAACGGCCAGTTTATAACGCACACAGTATGACATGTGTGTCATGAAATGACTCCTACTTACATGGGAATGTCACTTTCTCATGCCATGTGAATCGTAGTCCCGAATAAACACACTAAATATTTATCATTAATTCTACATTCGGCTTTAAGGCTTTAATATGAAAGACTTGATATTTCACATCCGATTAACTTAGAATCTCATTTTAGACATAGTAAAGCGACTATCTTGAATATTAGCCTCATCGTTCATGCTCCATAAGAATAAGTATGATTATCCGTGTGATAGGGTCAATCGAAAAACCTCGTGACATTTTCTTGTGCCTAATTTGATTACATATGAATGATCAGTGAACAAAGGAGAAACATCGACTTTATTTCATAATCATGCAATTTACAAAATTCGTATTTATTATAACAAGATTGATCCACAATGTCAATTCCTACATAATCATAGACTTATGATATGAGTTCTAAACACATCTGAATTGGCTTGGTCATCAGATCAGTAATCATCTTATTGGTAGAAATATACTTGATAGTGATCTCCCCTTTGTTGACAGCATCTCGAACAAAGTGGTAGCATCTTCGGATGTGCTTTATCTTTCTGTGGAACTTTGGATCCTTGGAAAACTGAATTGCCACAGTGTTGTCACAATTCATTTCTACAGGTTTATTAGGCCTCGGGGTGAGTTTGAGATACTGTAGAAAACTCTTTAACCATAGTACCTCTTCTACCGAGGATGAAGGCATATCCAGAGGTTGATTTGGACTAATCCAAATCACCTCCCCAATCAGCATCCGTAAAATCCTTTAACCTTATGTCTCTCCCTTAGTAACATAGGGCTAGATTTCTCATTCTACGAAAGTAACGAAAGAACCTTTTAACAGCTTGCCAATGAGCAGGTCCTGAGTTCCTTTGGTAATGGATCACCAAACCAACCGTGAAATAGATGTCTGGACATGTACATAACATGACGTACATCAAACTCCCTATGACACTGAAATAGGGAACATTGCTCATTTGTTCCTTTTCCTTGTCTGTTCTTGGGCATTGGTCGAGGCTTAGTGCTAGACCCTTATCAACTGGGGTGTCAACAGGTTTGGAGTAATGCATCCTGAAACGTTCTAAGATTTTGTTGACATATGTCTACTGGGACAAACACAAGAGTTTCTTATAATGGTTTCTGATGGTCTCCAGGCCTAGGACGTATCTTGCTTCACCCATATCTTTTATCTCAAAGATTGAAGATAGCCATTTCTTAGAGGCATTGATCATTCTCATGTTGTTTCCAGCTAACAGTATGTCATCAACATATAGTGAGAGAAACATAATCCCTTCTTTTGTTTTCATGACATACATGTAGTGATCCTCATCTATCATAGCAAAGCCAAACGAAGTAATTATCTCATAAAATCTGAAGTACCATAATATAGAAGACTACTTAAGACCATATATGGATCTTTTAAGATGATAGACTTTGTCATCTTGACTGGTTGAAACGAACTCAATAGGTTGATCCATATAAATTACTTCCTCAAGTGTTCCATTGAGTACGACAGTCTTTACGTTCATTTGAAATAACTCAAGGTCCAAATGGGCAATCGAGGATAGAAAGAGGTGAATAGAGACAATTCTCAATACAGAAGAAAGTGTCTCTTCATAGTCTATACTCTCAATCTGGGTAGAACCTTTCACCATGAGTCGAGCCTTGAACTTGTCAATTGACCCATCCACATCACATTTAAACTTGAATGCCCACTTGCATTCAATTGGTTTACATTGGTATGGAAGATCAACAAGTTGCCAAACATCATTTTTGTACATCTGGTCTATCTCATCTCACATGGCGCTTATCTATTTTTCTCTATCCGATGAATCCATAGCCTCAGAGGTGGGCTCTTTGATTTGTAAGGGAATGCAAAAGAATATATCCTTTTCGATTTGAAAATATCGTCAAAGAATTTTTCCACGTTCATTCCTTCAAAGTTCAGGACATTCATTGTGTACTTGCCTAGGTGATGATCTACCCCCACTAACCCTTTGGCTCGTGGGGCTCATATTCACATCATCATTGCCTATGGTTTGACAACCAATCTCATACATGGCCATGAAAGGTTGGGGACTTACCACTATTTCATGTTGATCCTCATCATTTGGTAAGTTTCCAATGTGATCTGGTGGGACTTCACTATCATAGGTGACTTGGCGAGAAAAACTCTCCCCCTCATCAAGAGACAGTGGAAAGTCTTGTTGCAACTCATACAACTCACTGTCCTATTTCATTTCACTGATAGTTGGGAACTGATCCTCTAAAAATACTGTCTTGTTGCTTAGTTATGTCTGAAAATGTCTTGATACTCACATTATGGGACATCAAAGTCTTAAATGGAGTCCAGCGACTATCCTCTCTGTCATTAGGTAGTGAATGACTCGCATTATTAACTTGCTCATACTCAGAGATCTCAATTTCTCCAGCCTTAAGGTCATGCAACATTGTTGCCATGGTGTGAATGTGTTCAGACACAGATCGACTCGAATCAATCCTGTACTGTAGCCAGTTCAAATGCAAAGCACGAAGTCTTGTAGTTAATGTCTGCCCGTACGTTGCGTTAAGGCTATCCCACATTGCCTTAGCTGTGGAATGTACCTTGAATTGTCTAATCAGATCGTCATCATGCAGTACAACATAATATAGCACATAATGATACTTTCTGAGCCATTCATCATAAGCGGCCTTCTGCCTATTATATTCTGGATTTTCCGGTTTGTTTGGTTTCACGGGTTCAACCATGCTAGTGGTAATGTGGTCCATGACATCTTTCTCATTTAGAAGATACTGAATCTTCTTGTGCTAGATGTCCTAGTTCATTCCATTAACTTATCATTGGAAAAGAGTTCATTAATCATACTGGGGGTGCCATATCTACAAGTATATTTAAAAAAAATTGAAGGACTTTAGGCACGAGTTAAATTAAATTTAAAAAAATAACTTTGATCATATAACACATTCAAAAATTACGCTAAGCTCAGAAGCATCACATGCGATATAATAAAAATATTTTAAGAAAATTTAATCATCATGAAATGAAACTCATTCAAAAAAAAATTATTGCTTAACAAATTGCGAAATAAATTTGTTAACAAATAACAATTTAATTTAACACGTAGTTACAATATTCAGTCTGAACCGATTCAGCAAGCACTCAGGTAGCTGGTGGGGTCACAACGGTGCTACTTAAAAACCTCATAGACAGTACTCACTATCTACATGAGAGCCAAAAAGTTTGGTAGAGTTACAAAGTCTCACTTATAAACCATCTCTAAACAGTCAGTCACAAATACGATTGCCGAGGACCTTCTTTTGACATGCTAACTAACATATAATTACCGATGAAGACAAAATAAAATAAATATTTAGCATATTAAATTTATTAACACATAACTAATAAAAAACTAAAATTTTATTCTAATTAATTCATAATAATTTAAATAAATATAAGATATACTTATATTCGTAAAACTCATTTACGGAATTTTAACACGGTTAAATATTTAGAATAACTAAAATTTCTAAAATAAAATAATTACCACATAAATATCACCAAAAAATTATTAACACAAAGTTAATATACTCAAAATAATATTATTAACACATAGTTATTAAAATAAAAATCTGAATACTAAAATATTATTATGATTAATACATGGTTAATAATTAAATAATAATCAACACTTAGTTAAATAAATAATGTCCATAATAACTAAAAAATTCTAAAACTTCAAGAAATTGTTAACACATAGTTAACAAAAAGGTTCAGAATATTTTTCAACATATATTAACACATAGTTAATCAAAAAATTAAGAATAAATAACACATTAACATAATTCTGAATGATTATTAATCAAATTATTAACACACGGCTAATCTAAGCCCAGTTAATCTAATAATTTAAAATTCTTCAATTCCAAAACGTAATAATTCGTTAACAAATAATCATGTAAGAATTCTTAATTCTAAACGCATACGTAAGAATTATCAACTAACATAGTTAACGAATTCTTAAATATGATTATGATAATCATTGTATGAATTTCAAACGCATATGTAAGAACTATCAACACACATAGTTAGTGAATTCTTAATTCTTAATTCATTTACAAAGAAACTATTTCATTAAGAAATTCTTGATTCGAAAAATAAATCTTTCGAGTTGAGACAAACTCATAAGGATCTTCCAGATATTTATGAATTCTTAATTCAAACAAATATCAAGAATTTGTTCATTAACGAATTCTTCATTCAAAAATTCTTACGAATTATTAATTCTCGTAAGTAATGAATTTTAGTTAAATTGAAAAAAAAAGCATTCGAATTTAAATACAAAGTAACAAATAATCATGTAATTTAGAAAGTTTGAAGTTAAAACAGATTAACGAATAATAGATCAAACATAATCAAGAACTGATATAACTGTATTCTTCAATTGAATATGCTACGAACACGAACAACGAGAGGCTACTAGAGTTCCTGTATAATGGCATAACTTAAATCTCTTCCTCAAAAGTGGCGAGCCATCAATTAGATAGAATATGTATTTGTGTAGTTCTCAAGGAATGAGAGTTATGAATTCTTCTGTATATTTCAACTGGGTCGTGTACCCTCTTAAATAGGGGAGGGAGAGCACCCTCTTAAATAGGGTAGTTATTAACGATTTTAATATAATTGATAAACCTTAATTATCATTTTATCATATTTATCAATAATTAACCCATAATTATTGATATGTTCCAACACTTTCCTTTTCTTTTCTGATAAAGAAGAAAAGGAAAAAGCAAGTGCGTGGGTTTATGGACATTTCGTGTTGTGGTCGTGGCATAAACAATTAGGGGTGTTCGTTCGGAATTCGGAATTCAAAAATGGCAATTTTCGTTCCATCCGAAATTATTTCGGAAATGGAATCTGATTTCCGATCCGATCCGTATTTTATTTCGGAATTC
>JAOWBN010195147.1:0-15309 GCA_028565015.1 Pinguicula moranensis
AAGAAAAATAGCAAGTTCATTCTGTAGCAGAACGGGAAACGGAGTAGCAGAGACAAGCTGATTGTGAAGCGTTTTCCAGGAGCTACCAAAGGTGCATCAGAGTGAGTTAGCATGATCCATCTGAAGCCAAATGTTCACATGAAGCTTAGGTACACACTGAAGCTCTTATGCATGGATTTCAGAAGACCAAAAGCTCAAGAAAAATGCTGGAAGTAGCGCACTCGGTTAGCATGCAGAGCAGAAAGAAAACTGTCTTGACAACTTTTCTTGTTTGATGAAGATCACGAATTTTTCTATAAATCTTCAGGTGTTTCCTTTCACGTACTGCTATAAAACTTACAGACAAAGACATACATGCCAAGGTCAAGGAAATCTGGAGAAAAATCGGACTCAAAACAGAATTGGAAACAACTTTCTTATCCATGATCCAACAAATCCCTATCTTAGATGGTTTTTGGTTAATGACTCTTGGCAAGGACATGATAGTGCCTGGGTACAAATAGGACTAGACAAGGATGACTCTAATCATTGTCCGGTTAGTCTCAGTGATAGGGTTCAAGACTGGGGACCGAAGCCATTGAAAGTACTGGATGTGTGGCTGCAAGAAAAGGAGTATAATATATTTGTGGAGCATCTATGGAACAACAATGGAGCTCATGCATATACAAGTCAAAGGATCAAAGAGAAACTTAAGGCCATTAAGCCAGGCATCAGATTGTTGAATAAGGATGCACTTAGGGATCTAAAAAAGAGCAAAAGGAGATCATAAGAGAACTCAGAACCTTGGAACTGAAGACCGATTCCTATATTTAATCGGATCATAATGCATTGCTAGATGCCGCTTATGGTAGTACCGATTCCGATATGAATCCTATCAGGTCGCTCTATCTGGTGAACTGAAGAATTAATTAATTATGTGTGACATAATTGGCGAATATCACGGACGAGATTTAATTGGGTGTCGGTAGTACCCGAATCCAATTTAATTGCAGTTTAATGAAATTAGATTTAATGTGATTAAATCTAATTGGGTCTTGAATTTTATTTTGAACCCAAAGTGCTTAAATTGCAATTTGGGCCCGAAAGCCCAAATGAAAGTTAAATAAAACAATTGGGCCGAAGCCCAATTGAATGATATATGTTGTATATCATTTCGGTCGAGATGAGTGAGTCTCTGTTCTTATCCGTTTCGTACAAGTTCGTCGCGAACAGGAGAAGAAATCGACCGAACGAAAAAAAGTTCTCGTCGCCGCGTCATTCGTCGGAAAACCGGTCTAGCAGCCTTCTTCGTTCTCCCAGGGAGTGCTCCGGGTAGAGGTCCTCTATTTGGGGACTTCGTGGTCGTTGTTTTTGGCTCGATTTTTCGCACGGGCATCGAGCAACTCCGCCGGGTTTCTTCCGATTTCGATCGTATAAGGTACGTACGGCTTCCCTAAACTCTAGAATACGGGTTTAACACGTTTGTAGGTTTGATTTCATTGGGAATCCGAAATTGCATATTTTGGGATTTCGTGAAATCATCCCTTAGATCCAACAGCTCTAACGCTTGACAACTCACTCTTGGGAAACATAGGGATGCAACAAGCTTGTCCGTGGCATCGTGAGACTGCATGTAACACTTGAGAAGTTTGGATTCAGACCAGAGGCACGCTACCTCACTGTTGGGAAAATGATTTTTTCACTGGAGTAGCAAGTAAGTTCGGAACATTGGTACGTATTGATCCAATAACGTTCGACCGAGAAGTAATTCGTCATGCGGGGATATTGATTCAGGTGGAGGGGATTAGTTATATAGATGAATGCTTGTAGATAGAACTGGAGATTCTGACGAGGAATTTAGTATACATGCCATGGAGGAGCGAGGCCAGATTAAAAAATGAATGGGCTGGCGATGAGTGCTTGAAAATTTAGGGAGTCAGAAGGACACGAATGTCAAAAGCAAGGAGAAAAACTTATCAGAGTTCCCTCCATTGTTGTGCAGAATTTCGAACCCTGCTAAAACTAATAAAAAAATTGAAGAAGACCATTATGACTGAGAACCACTAGCTAGTCCCCTATGTAACGAAGGAAGTATCATGAAAAAAAATCTCCAAAACTATTGCGATCTCCCAGACAGATTGAGTCTAGAGTAGCCCTGAGGATATTACACGAATTAGAGGGGCGTGCTCTCTAGTCTCATTATCTCAACAAAGTCCAATTCCCACATTGAGCCTAAACATCTTTAACTTACGACCAATTGTGGAGCAGTTATCAGAGGGGGTGGATAGTGAGCTTTCTCAACAAAAGATCTTGTAGTTCTAAGGTGAGGCTATGCTTCCAGAGTTTGCGAGATTAGTGTGCGGCTGTTATTCCTCATAATATAACCGATAAACATTTTGAGGGGGTGAGGGTAACCCGAGGTAAACATCCTGAGTTGTGTACGGTAGCAGAAATATGGGTGTTGGGGAAATCCCTTGTGGTTCAAAGTTCAAATGCCGATGAGTGTATGATCCAAAATATAGCAGAACTTTAAAAAAGAGATATGAAGCAGCGAAAATCTGATGCTAATCTGGCGCCTGTTGATATTGTTCCACCATGAAAGTTATGACGGTTAATTTTCAAGGAATTAGTTGACCAGGGCGAAAGGCGGTAATCAGGGCACTTATAAGAAAATATAAACTTGATTTTCTGTTGTTGTGGGAGACGAAGAAGGAGACAATGGATAAATCAATAGTAAGGCGTATATGGTGTGATAATGAGTTTGAATGGGGGATGAGTCCATGTGTGGGATTGTCGAGTGGCCTCTTATCAATTTGGAACTCTGCAACTTTTGCGACAAAGAATATTTCATTGTCTCTTCATTTCTTTTTAGTATATGGGACACTTATAGACAAAAATATGGAGGTGTTGATGATAAATGTATATTTCCCTCAAGATATTAAGTTAAAGCGGGTGATATGGCAACAACTTACATCGATTATTTTGCACGAGAATGGGAGACTAATTTGTACTGCAGGTGATTTCAATGCGGTTTGGTTTCCTGAGGAACGAATGAATGGATATGAAGTCCCAACACAGGAAATGACAGAATTTAATGAATTTATTGTTGAGAATGAATTGGTGGATTTACCATTGTTATGCTATCAATTCACTTGGTTGAACGGTAGAGGAACGAATGCAAGTCAGATTGATAGATTCTTATTATCGGATAGTTGGCTGCAGATTTGGCCTGACCTACAACAGCTGGCACAGGATAGGAATATTGGAGACCACCGTCCTATATTGTTGCAACCTATTTTTGTCAATTGAGGGCCTAAGCAGTTTATGTCACTAAATTGCTGGGAATCTGATCTTTCGTTTCGTGAATTCGTGAAACAAAGCTGGAGTTCTAGCTCTTTCTTAGGGAGTAAAGGTTATGTACTTCACTGCAAGCTGAAAAAACTCCGTCATGGCTTAAAGGAATGAAACCGAAACGTTTTGGGCATGCAGATCGAATGATTGAGCTATTACAAAATCCAATAAACGTATATTATGTTATTGGAGAGTCGCGTGCGCTTCGAGAAGAGAAAATTGTTGATTGCAAAGTAAAATGGTATGACCTCCAAGTATCTTTAAACAGGAAAGCTGCAATAATTTTTCAGAAATCAAGATCAAATTGGATCAAGAAGGGAGATGGGAATTCTCGATATTTTCATGCTTGAGTGAAGAGTAGAAGTTAGAGGAATGACATATACGGATTGTATATACGTAGTGAATGGACAGAATCAATGGCTGGTGTGAAAAGTGGAATTTATGAATATTTCAATGGTCATTTAGAGAACTCATGGATGGAGCACGACCTACATTAGATCTGGAGTGTTGCTGGCAGCTGACTAAAGAGGATAATGAGAGGTTAGTCAAACCTTTTACTGAACAGAAGATTTATAAGACTTTGATGGTTTCAATTTTTATTTTATCAAGAGTCATTGAATGTCTTGAAGGGTGATTACATTGGTTTCATTCAAGAGTTTTATTATTATGGACAACTGCTAAGGAACTGAACTCAATATCGATCGTCTAGGTAGCAAAATGCATATCGCCTCTCGTTCTTTATCATTATCATCCAATATCACTAGTGGGGAGTGCTTATAAATTATTGTCGAAACTATTGGCAAATAGATTACGAAGGGTGATTGATAAGTTGATTTCAAAGTAATAGTTGGCGTTCATAAAAGGTTGTCAAATACAAGACGGTATCCTTATGGCAAATGAATTAATTCATCATGTGCAAGGTTTGAGTGAATGTTATATTCTTCAAACTGGAATTTGCGAAGGCTTATGACTCAGTAAGGTGAGAATTCATATTGTCTATGCTAAGAAAAATGGGCTTTGATGTACGGTGGGTGATGTGAATCAAATAGTTCATCTTTGTTTAGACGATTGGGAATAAGTATTTTGCAAGGGCACTGCTCGACCAAGGGTCTAGTATTTCATTAATGGCATTAAATACATCCCGGTTCATTGGTCTGGAAGAAAGAATGGAGCCCATAGACTTTGCTCTCCAACTTGCTGACAATTCCATCGTCAAACCTTCAGGTATCATTAAGGATGTTTTAGTGAAGGTGGATAAGTTCATTTTGCCTGTTGACTTTATTATCCACGACATGGATAAGGATAAGGACGTGCCTATACTATTTGAAAGACCATTCTTAGCTACTGGCGATGTTTGTCTTAGTAGGAAGAACAACACTATAGCATTTAAGGTAAACGAGGAGGAAGTCATTTTCAATATAGAAAAGGCTATGAAGTACCCCCCAAGGACTTAAAAGAATGCTTCTCAGTTGATGTTTTGGACCAATGCTTATCTAAGAAGTCTTGTTCGCTCAAGGATCCTCCAGAGTAAACCCCAACAAGTCGAGCCAGCAACTCTGAACAAAGGCACTGGTTGGGAGGCAACCCAATGATTTTTTTATTTTTTTAATAAGTCATGGGTTTCCTTTTCGGTTCTTTCTCTTGACATTTATGTCGAACCAAACTTATGTCGTGCCCTTATTTTGTAGGGTCTCCAAGGTAAATATTTTTTACAAGTTGAACCCTCGCGCACCAACCCAACCCGTCTAGAAGATATGGAAGTCCCACGCAAGGGAAGTTTTTCTTTCCTTTATGTGCTTTCTTTTCAAACATTTGGGACAATGTTTCAATTAAGTTTGGGGGGGTAAACTATCGTTTTGTTCTTACATGCTGTATGCTACTTGATCTTTGCCATGCTAGGACCTTTTGCACTTAATTTTCAAATTTTCGAGCATGCTGATGATTTTACATGTCTTTATGTGCCCCACAATTTTTGTACGACTTAGTGAAATGAATAAACCACGAAGACCCTGGACGTAGGAGCCAGAATTCTTGGTCGAAAATTTCTTGTAACTTTGTCTTTCCAATGTGATAAGAGTCCAACATGGTTTTCATATTTAAAAACGGTGTCACATTTTTCTGATTTCTTGAACTGATAAAGCATGCAATATTTTTTTTATTGATATAAAACCTTCTCTTTTAAGAGTATGTTATCCATGTTGCTGGTTCTTGAGATTGTTGTGAACATGTTTAAATGGACCGATATTGGTGCATGAAAATGATTAAGGCATTAGGATCACCTCCACGGCCGCGACATATATATTTTTACCCTAATTTACCCCTAGATAACCATTATGAGCCTTTCTTGTTTTTTTTTCTATATACATGCTAGTCATTAAATCCTTATATCATTTTTAGCTTTCTCTTTTCATCCATGCCACTGAGTTAGAGTATTGATACATTTTGGAAAAGTGAAAATTGTGGTGGTTGTCTGATGATTGGTATGTATTGGTGGTTGGTCTTAGAGATTAGCAGAATTGAGAATTTATTTCACAAATATGTGTAATACTTCTATATGCTCATTCTGCATATGTATGATAAAAGGCAGCCTACCTAAAAAAAGAGAGGGAAAATAGATAGAAAAAAAAAAAAGAAAAAGGAAGAAGAAAAAGAAAGAAAAAAAAAATCCATGGCCAGTAAAAAAAACTATTACAAGCTCTTTTCTAATTTTGCATGTACATAAATTCCAAAGATTGAGGGTGATTGGGTTTGTGGTCCAGTTTATCATCAGACGGGTTAGTGGTTGCATCTAGTTTGGGTGTATCAGTACTTGAGTTCAGTGGTGTTTGACCCTACTTTCCACATGTATCCAACCGTGTCATAAGCCCCATTACAACCCAAGACAAAGACCTTCTGATTTGTGCATCACCTTCACTAAGATAAGGACTGTTCATGCTTTTTTCTTGAATTTGCTCCATACATTGACGTAAGGTGTTAGTTAAATTTATTCTTACTTGATGACTCAGTGACGATGCCTTGAGACTTAGGTAACATTTGATTTTCCTAAAATTATATATTGGACAAATTGATAGGGAATTGATGGAGGGACTATGGAGTGGTTTAATGAGAATCTTTGTTAAATCGTTGTGGGTTATGCATGGTTTGTTATAGAATTTTGTTGTACTTCATATTGTGAGTTGTTGCCTAAAATGAGTACTTCAGTTGTCGTGAATTCTAAGTCCTTTCGATTGTGTTATTTTCTTATTCGAGGACGAATAAAGGTTTAAGTTCGGGGGTATTTGATGTGAATCAAATAGTGCATCTTTGCTTAGACGATTTATGATGGTTTTGTGTGATTTACACTTGTTTAGATAGGATCTAATGTTTTTATGGCATGATTTATACTTTGCTAGTGTTCTATGTGTAGGTAATAATCATTGGATGAAATTGATGATTTCAAGTGAGACACGAGTGGAATTTTCAGTGATTAACGTCCAACATCAAAAACTCAGAACTTGAGCTAGGAGTGTCCAATATGGACGTACAAGATACGCATGAAAATCTTGGAAAAATAACTACAACTTCCATGAAGAAACTTTTCCATATTCAGATTATAAGGGGACAAAATCGAGCTTGAACATCAGTTAGCAAAACTGTCATGTAACAATTCGGTTCTGCGCAGTTTAGGTTAGTAGGCCATAAGTCGATATCCAAAGATAAGATTGGGATGTGCTATATACCAATGGAAAACTCAAACAATGTATCACAACTTTGTAGAAGTAGACCGCTCATAATTCGGCCCAAAAAGAGGCAAAAAATCACTTTGAAGTCGGTAACAGGAAATTGTCCAGGTTCAAAGAATCAGCAAATACCAAAGATTTCGAATTGGATCCAGATAAACATGAGCCAACTTGAAGATCTGATCAAAGATAGCATTTTTAGGCTCACATATCCAAAGACTTCAGAAGTAAGTTGAAGATTGACATCAAAAGCCTAAAATTTAGGATTTTTATTATTATTTAGACTTTATCTTCAAATTGTATTGAAATTCTTATCTTTATCACCTAGCATTGGAGGACTTCTATAAATAGAGACTAACGTACGTAGTAGAGGGAGGATTTGGAGTGGTGGTCGAAATTTAGGTTCCTCTCTTTAGTTTTGGTTGAATTCTTCTTGTTGGGAAGTCCATACGGTTTTGTAATTTTTTTAGGAAAACTTCAGACTAAATTCTTTTTTCACTTCTTTTGATCTAAAGATGACATTCTCTTTCAGAATTCTCATGGCGCGATCATCGACGATGCAGGGTTAAGAATTATTTACTCCTAATGTGGAGTAGGGTGGTTGTATGACACATTGTTCGAATTTTATATTCTTTGCAGTTTGGATTTTATGCTACATATTCTACAATAATGTTTCGATTTTCAACTTGCAGGTTTTGTACGTGTGAAAACATGGTTGTTCAAAAACCCAAGACTGATTGTCTCTTTAGCTATAGAATTGGGAGCATACTTAGTATAAAAACTCTTAAAGTTTTCTTTGAAAAAAATGAGTTCTTAGAGGCGGATTATGGTGTTTATGTGCCTAGAAGTTATATTAAAATTTATAACGCATCTTGTAGGAATTTTAGTATAACGAGGATGAATTTATGCTATGTGTTTAGTATGCTATAGATTTACAATTCTAATTACATGTACAGTGTGTTAGAGTGAAAAATCAACACTTTTCTATTAGCATAAAATAAATTAAGGACTTTAATTTGATCTTGTGTATTTTAACCACCCGAAACATGTTAGAAGTAATTTTGTCTCATTAAAATTCAACAAAACCCATGTGCGTTTTTCTTTTCTCTCCGTAGTTCAATTTAATTCTGTAATTTTATGATTTTTTATATTTCCTATTTGGTCACTATACATCTCAATTTTCTTCTTGTAATTTTGTGCATGTTATTAGGGTTAACAAGTTTGCGTGCTAAGAGTCTATTTTACCTCACTGTGGTTCGACCCTTTTATTACTATAATTGACGTCGTTCTCTTGAGATTTATAGTGATTTTAGGGTATTTTAGCTTGTTTCGTGATTATTTGTGCATTAATTATATACCTTAAGATTCAAATCAAGCTTTTGGCGCCGTTGCCGGGGAGGCATACGGACACTTAGTATAATTTTGTCTTTTATTTTTCTTAGTTATTTTCTTTTCATTTGTTTTTATTATTTATAACCAATTTTATTTTATTTTTGTAGTTTCAATTTTTTTTCTCAGGGCCCTAAATCTAAACAATACTCTCGTTCTCTGGGCCCTATTTGCAAATAATTCGGTCCCCTGTTTTGTTGTTTACTTTACACGTAGTTAAGGCACATTCTCTGAAAGTCGAATGAAGGTCCGCAACAACTGTACTCGTGAGTGGCTGGTATATAAGTGGGACCATTGTGAGCCCGCCAGACATCTGGGCCCTCACATGGTATAGCGAGTACTGTCTAGGAAGTTGGTATTTAAGTAAGACCATTGTGACTCCACTGACTACCTGGGTGCTTGCTGAATCGGTTTAGGCTTCTTAGGCTGGTAGTTGAGTGTGACCATATCTAGAATGTATGGTACACACTCAATTCAGGGGTCCCCCACAATTGCCGTTTGATCTTCAGTAGGGTACAAAAGGGTAGGGGTGTCCAACGATCTTAGCGATAGCGGTAAGCCCCTAACCGCTACCGATTTCGCTAAGTTAACGGATTTGAAAATTCCATTCCCTTCCGCTTCCGCTAACCGCTATTCTGCTTCCGCTACTTCCGCTAAGATAGCGGTAGCGATAGCGGAATCCGCTAATTCCGCTAATAAATAAATGCTTAGCAGCCTATGGATAATTTTTTTGACAGGTTATCAAATTCCCACAATTTTTTATAACATTTTCAGCAAATTAAACTCGTACATCCAATGAATCAAAAATATAAATTTTCTGCTAAAAAAAGTAGTAAAAACACGAGTTATAAAAAGAATTAAAGCATTGGCTAATACACAAGAATATTAATATGAGACTGCTGATAACAGGTCTAAACTTCAAAGTCGACTGTTGTCTCGTCGTTGCTGAATAGGTTTTTGAGTTACGAAGGAAGACTGAAATTGAAACTTGAAAGTTGAAACTGAGTAGAGCAGTGGCCCGTCGAAACCCTCAAATCTCAATTCCCTTCAATTTCAGATTGAATATTCAATACTGAGTAGCGATCTGCCTCAATTTATATTTTTTTTTTAAAGTTAAATAATAACGGTACTAGCGAATTAGCAGAATACCGCTATTGTTACCGCTATCGCTTTCGCTAATATAGCGGAATTCAATTTGGTCACCGCTTTCGCTTTCGCTTCCGCTATTCCGCCGGAAGCGGAATAATGGAAGCGATAGCGATTTTCCGCTAATTCCGCTTCCGCTGGACACCCCTATCCGTAGAGTTCTATTTTCATTATTGGACTTCATGGAATTATTTTTCTAATAATCTTTGTATGTTTTAGCTTATAACTTGAGACTTTGCCTTAGATGATATAATAGATCACTTTTCATTGTTTTAGCTAAACCAATTTTTATTAAAAAATAATAATTTTCATCTCATTATACAAATTTGTGGGGATGACCATGGTGTCCGGAACTAATTTGACCTGACTAATTCATGGGATCCATTCAAAGGCGACCCCTACATGATACAGTTGAAGTTCGACCCAATAATCCCTCTAAAGACGACAACCCTCCGGCTAACGAAGGACATGGAAATGAGGAGAACAGACAAGATGGAGGCGAGGCAGGGATCGGAAAAATGGCAAGAGTAAATAAGGACGATATGGTGGAAATGGTGGAAATAACCTTGGGCACCTCACAAATGAAGAGATGGAGCGGATTTTGCCGGAGTCAAAGAGGACAACAGAAAGGAGGAAGTGAACAATCCATGAACCACTTAAGACAGATGAGAGAATTGAAGACAAGCAAAGAAATAAAGAGATTCTAGAGAAACTGCTAAAAACTAGATCGGAAATTGAGGTTAAAGAAGGGCAGAACGACTCAGACAAGGAATTGATCTTGATTCAAAAGGTTGCAGAAATTCATGGAACGAAAAAGAAGGAAACGGCCGGGGAAGGTCCAGAATGAATCAAGAGATGAGATTACAGGAAAATTTTGGAGTGGAGAAGGGTCTCCTAATGAAAACGACGAAGAGAGGGGAAGTAATCAACCGGCGGAAGGAAGGCTAGGAGACTAAGAGAAGAAAGACTTAAGTTGGGTATCGAGAGATACCGGGAATCGAGTGAGGTGAAGGGAGAAACCGCCGAGAGGAAGAAGGCCAGGGAAGGAACGGTGGAAGAATTGATCTAACGTGACGTTGAAAGTCAAGATCGGGAACTGGGCTCAAAACAGGCGGAAGAAACGGGCCCAGGGAAAAATACTATGGACCATGGCTTTATAACTTAGGCCACAGTTTGCAATTGGGCCTAACAAGGGGTGAGTATGGGCCAGGAGGCTAAAATGGAGAGTGAATTCAGTTTTGAAGAGGAAGGCTCGGCCCACTTCCCTAGGTTGAGTTCGAATATCCCGGGAAAAAACTTTGTATCTCCAACAAGGTTAATGATGGGTTGGTCATGTGCCTAAAAACTTTGTATCTCCAGAGACAATGGACATTGATGGGCTGGTCATGTGCCTAAAAATTAAAGTTGACTCAGATACGGATGAAGGGGATAAAATAGTCAATCCTGGGACAATTAAAGCTTATGAGTCGGATAACAGCCAATCTCATGAGCAAAAGAGAGGGAAGGGTAGGAAAAAGGATAAGCTCGGTTCCAAAGTAAGTTTCCTTTTTACTATATTGGCAGAGTATCTTTTAACTAATTAGGTGTTTATAATGTGCAATAGAATTAGATTATGGAATAAGAAGAATCAGTAGATCAAAAGAATAGCTCAATAAAATAATTAAAAACTTTGATATTAGATTATTCGCCATATGGGAACCTTTCATGGAAGCTAACCGAATGGGAAGGATAGGGCAGTTAATTCGACTTCCATATTATGTGCACAATGAGGAAATGAATGGTAAAATTTTGGTGTTATGGAAGGAAGAATCCGATTTCTCAATTGTGAGCATGTGTGCACAAGCAATTACTAGAGTCTACAAAATGGAGGATCAAAAGCTCCTGGTATCTTTTGTCTATGGGAAATGCGACTACATCCGTATAAGAGTCTTATGGTAGTACATGTAATCCATCCAAATTGGGGGCAAACCATGGATATTTCTTGGTGACTTCAATGCAACAAGAGCAAATTCAGAGAAAGGTGGAGGTATTACTCGCCAGGCACGCCCTATGCGGGAGTTTGATAATTTTATCAACAACTGCGCCTTGATGGAACTACACTCTAAAGGCCCTAAGGTCTTCTAGTCCAATGGTCATAGAGGTACTGCCAAGATATGGACGAACTAGACAGGGTATTAGTGAATAATATATGCATGTGCTGGAAATGGTATATGTCTTATAAGGTGCTTCCTAGGAAATTATCAAATCATAGTCTGCTAATCGTTACCTTGATGGAACAACAGTGCATCTATAATACAAAGCATTTTAGATTTCTAAACACGTGGATACACTGTGAGACTTTCATGATATTGGTGAAAGAACAGTGAGATTCATTGGGTCATGAGGACAAAATGCTAAACTTGGAAAGGAAATTGAAGAATATCAAAATTAAATTAAGATAATGGAATAAGTCAACCTTTGGCAAATAGAAGGCAAAATCCAAGAACTTGAGAATATAATGGAACGCTTAGGGATGGAGCTATGGGAGGGGTTTTGATGAAAGGCTGGATAAAGAGCTTGTGGTTAATAAAGCTAAATTGGTGGAATGGGAAAATAGGAATTATTGAGAAAAAATAGCAAAAACGAATTTGGATTAAAGAACGATATAGGAATTCAAAAATACTCCATGGTATCATCAGAGCCAAAGAGGAACAAAAGTATCATAAATCAAATGGTGCTACCTGATGGGAGGATCCTTGATAGAACTAAGAGGATACATGAGGAGAGAGTAAGATACTTTGAGAGGAACCTTAATCTGGATGAGGACATAGTTTCCGAATATAACCTCTCAACATTGTTTTATCAAAAAGTCAATGAATACGAGAACAAGAGTTTGTGCATGTCTCCTTCCATCATGGAAATTAAAGAGGCTTTATGGGCAATCCCGAGGAATAGTGCCCCCAGACCATATGGTTATGGATTGGAATTTTTCAAAGCTACCTGGGAGGTTATTGTGGAGGACCTAGCTAGCACAATCCAGGCCTTCATCGTGGGAACGAATTTTCCTAGAATTTTCACCTCCAATCTACTGGCATTAATTGCCAAAGTGACAAACTCAAATAGTTTTGATCAATTTCGACCAATAAGCCTGTGCAGGGTAATATACAAAGTAGTGGCAAAGATTTTGGTAAGCAGATGAGCTAAATTCATCCGGAAATTGATTGTGGAGGAACAATGTGCTTTCGTCCAAGATAGAAACATATTTGATCACATCATCTTGGCACAAGAGACACTTTTGGAGACTTATCAAAAAAAAAATTGGGCATGGCCAAGGTCTATGACAGATTCAGATGGTCCTTCCTAGAAAATGTCTTAGCAACTAAAGGTTTTAATCAGGTATCATGCAACCTCCTGATGAGATACGTCAAAAAGCAATGGTTCTCAATCCACGTGAATGGTATGATCCTGGGATTTTTTTCAGGTAGGCAGGGCCTTCGACAAGGGGAACCTCTTTCCCCATACCTATTCATCCTCATGCAAGACAAACTATCAACACTGATCACCAATGAATTTGAAAGGGACACCATTAAAGAATTTTGGATTTTGATGGGGGAAATGGTGATCTCACACCTGATGTATGCAGATGTCCTACTTTTTCAAAGTGGTGATAGGAGATCAATGAGATCCTTGATGAAAATCCTGGACAGTTATTGCTTCTGGTTAGGTCGAAAAATTCAACAAATCAAAGACGATCATTTTCTTATCTAATAAAATTGAACCAGCAAGGTAGGCACAAATCTTGGAAGTCTCTGGTATAGGTTACTACTCGCAAATTAATGGGGAAAAGGCAATTTAGAATCAGAGATTTAAAGGAGACCCAAAATGTTATGGCAATGAAGCTGTGTTTTAAGCTACTAACAGAAAATAGTCTCTGGTATAGGTTACTACTAGCAAAGTACAACAGGAAGTCTCATCTACTAATCCGAGAGAACAAAGCGACTAACTCTGAATTTCGGAAATACGCCATGAGCATGAAAGAGGAGGTGATAGAGGATATCTAAATTGTCTTGTGAAAAAGAAACTCATCTTTCTGGTTTGAAAAATGACTAACATCCAATCCTTTGGTGGCTTAGGTTAGTCAAGTAATCAACAAAGAGTCTAAGGTGCTAGAATTCTGGAATTGCAAGAATGGAAGCTTGAGCAAGTACAAGGCACGCTGGGGGAGAGGCTATGCGAGGAAATCAAACAAAGAAAAATCAAAGAGAATGCTTTAGAAATGGGGAAGGACATTACAATTTGGATGCCAGAGGAAAAAGGGAAATTTAGTCTAACCTCAGCATGGAACATTGTCATAGCTAGAATAACCACAGATCGAATGCTAAAGGATCTTTGGGACATGGCATTAGCACCGAATTGCTCTCGCTTGGCGGGCGTGGCACAAATGCTTACCGTTGGATGAAAACATAGATGCAGGGGAGTGCAGATGGCCTCAAGATGCAAATGTTGTGAGCCTCAGACCCAGGAAACAAATTATTATTTATTTGTAGGAAGCAAGCTCGTGAAAGGGGTTTGGAACAAGGCTGAAATTCTTTTCAACATTTCATCACAGAATCTCCAAACATGGAAGGGCAGACTGACTCAATGGTTCGCTTTCTCTAGGAAGGCTAGTCTGAAAGGAATTTTGGTGTGGATAATCCCTACCATTCTTACTTTGGGATTGTGGTTGAGCAGATGCAAATCAAGATTCAAAGGCATCTAGCCCACCATCGAGTAGATGTGTTGGCAGGTTCGGTATTTGATTATTGAAATTGTGAATTCTCACGATCTATACAATTTTTTAAAAGGTAGAATACACAAGGATCCTTACAGAGTTTAACCTACAGGTCAAGGACAAATAGGATGGAGGATTTGGTCTAATTACTTGGCAGACACCCTTGTGAGGATGGAAAAAACTCAATTGTGATGGAAATTGTCTAGGTAACCGTGGAGCATCAGGGGAAGGTAGTATAATGTGGGATGACAATGGAATGTTCCTAGATGCTTTTTCTCTATACATTGGGTTTGAAACGAATAATAGCGTGGAACTACGGGCTATCACGAAGGGACTGCAGTTATGTAAAGAAAAAGGATGGAACATGATAGTCATCGAAATAGACTCGAGTTTGATGGTTATCTGGATTAACCAAGAGAGATGTGATTCGTGGTATTTATGGGATTTCTGGGATGAGCTAAATTAAAATATGGTAGGACTTCAAGTGGTGGCGCAACATCTGTCGGGGAGGCTAATAGTATTGTTGATGCTTTTGTTAAAAAAGGATCAAGAGGGATCAACCAGACTATATTGGCACACTTGCTTTTGGAGAAGGAAATATGATGAAAAATCAGAATGAAAAAATGGAGAATGCTCTACATGAGGAGAAAGTGGATGAAGGACTAGGTGGTGCAATTACATGGGGTTTCTCAACACCATGACGACAAGCAGGAATAGGAAGAAAGTGACGTGCAATATAGGTGGAAAGTCAATAATAGGTGATAGGTTAGTCTATTGGCGTGACTCTATATTGTGTATGGTTTGGCATTCACCCAAAAAATGACGATAAATAAATTAATAAATCAAAAGAAATAAATCGATTATCATTGATATTTATCTGAATCAATACTTCTCTTTATAAATAAGAAGGCAATAATGAAGGACCCTCTATCCTCATCCAACTTCAAATTTGTCAAGCTATGAATTTCTAACAAT
>JAOWBN010195158.1:0-15309 GCA_028565015.1 Pinguicula moranensis
CTCATTTTTCTTTCTCTCAAATTTTCTCCTTTAACCCTAATAATTTAAGTCACCAGATTCTTTTACAACTAAAAATGCTAACAAATGTCTGTACCCCAAACTGGATCATCTCTGCTGCTTCTTTTCTAAGATGTCTGGTGTTGCAAGGCTACAATATTACTGCCAGATATTTTTTTTTTTTTTGCCCGAAAAAAGGTCATTTTATTAATTTTGGACAACACCTGTCCTTCTTTGGTTACAGTTTGAGAAGTGTGAAGCTCTCTAATCTGGTCTGCTCACTAGCCTATGATTTATTTTGACTGATGTAAGATCACTCACCCTCTTTACGATTCTTCTAGGTGTTTCTTTCGATGTATTTTTTCCTTTGGCCACATCCAGCTCTCACTGAATACGGATAGCTAATAGGTAGCTTCATTCTATAATTTCTGGGTTGTTAGGTGTCCTTTGCTGTCTTAGCATTTTCCCCACCATGAAGGGGGTGGGGGTGGGGGTACTACGGTTTATGAGAACGAATTTCATTATAAAAAAGAAAAGAAAAGGATAATCACAACCCATTGTCTGAAGATTAGGGGTGCGTTTGGTAGTTGGACAACTTTTTTTTAGCTATCGGGACAACTGTGGGGTTAAATTCGGCCGAAACGTGTAACCCTTGTTTGGTACATTAGTCAGGGTTTTGTCAGTTAGAGTAATTCCTCGTTTGGTAACAGCGGACAATCGACTATTTTTCATCGACCAACACTTAATCGTTTGGATTTCCCCAAAATACCCTCCCACCTCTTTTCTCCATTTGCATGCATTAATATTTATAAAAAAGAATGCAGAATTTCCATCCCAACACATTTTATTTGCAAATGATGAACATAGTTTAAACATGATCTACATTCTCGACTGCAAAACTACACAGGACTCGTCTACTAATCCACTCACTGAGAAACTGAGTCACATTTGCAGTAAAACTAAAGCGAAAAACAAATAAAAGATCCAACAAAACAATGAAACTGAATTGATTTTGCCTTGTCTCATATTGGTTGACCCTTTGGAATAATTTTATCCTTGATTCACATGTAAATTGGAACTAACACGTAGTAAGTAGCAGCCAAGGCACCCGTAATAAGGCGGCCGAGGAATACAAATGGGTTCACAGGTTTAGATATGTCCTCTGCCTTCGGACCAAGCTGCAAGAAGAAATGCATCATACTTTTAGTTGATATGTAAGAACAAAGAACTCTTATATGAAAAATGAAACTATGCAAACCTGAAGTATATTCATAAAAGCATACTGAGCAGTTATAGGTTGTCATGAGTATGCATTTGATAAGATCTATATCCTTTAAACAAGTTTAGGCATGCCATGTCTTAGAATTCAAGAACTTAAAATTCTGCAGAATCAGCGTTATCTAAGTAAACTCATCTCTCTTTTGGCAAGACTCAAAGATATGAAGAAGCCCTCAAGAAAAAAGAAAAGTACCAATTTCATGAATGCAAGTTTCAAAGAAAAAGGCGTGCGGAGAGACAACTGTGCAATGAGTTAAACTGAACAGAATTGTTCAAACATAGTAAGCAACTAACAACTACATGAGCCTGCTGAAGCTGAACCATCCCTCATCTTGAAAGGTTCATACCTTAACCCTTCAGTATAGTGTAACTATATTCTACTCAATTGAATTTCAAAGCTACAGATTTTTGCAGTAAGCCAAAGTATATTAATCAAATGTAAACCTAAAGTATATTAATCAAAAGAAGTCTAGAGTTGCACCTCCATAGTGCATAAATAAATGTATTCCCAAAATGCACCAGACATCCAGAGAGCTCCCTTGGAGAAGTAACTGCTATAATTGAATAAGCAGCTCGTGAACTTTGCCGAATAATTGAATAAGCATATAGGTAACAAGAAGGGTGAAAATAACATTTTTCACATTCCATTCCATGTTTGAATCACAGCAAAAGTTTCAGTTTGTTCTTGATGATGTACTGAACTTAAATGGAAGTAGCAACTTTACCACGATGAATAACCGAACTACCAAAACTCAGCAGCTTCTATACCAAATGAGAGCAAAAAAGCATGAAATCACTTCAAACGGCATGGAACTTCTTCCCAAGTCTAAGGAATCTTTCTGAATCACTCTTTAGAGGGGTTGCAAATGAGTGAAAATAGGATAAATGTGAAGCCAAAAGCAAACCTCCAAGCGCTGAAGATATTCCACTACAGAAACTTCCTTGATGCGAATGCTCTGCTCCCAACTCGGAACAGTCATATATATCATTGATGAGGCCACTCATTATGGCTCCGGGATAGAGAAGTTGTCCCTTCACCACTGGAAGAGTAACGTGTTTAGGCTTTGTTCACATGCCCGATCGGCACTGAACCCTGAAGAATTATTTAAAATAAGACACCATATATCACAGACAAAAATTGGAGCAAATTTACTCAGAGTCAAATACAAACAATTTTGAAGGTAGTCAAAGAAGAAAAATCTGTGAACATCTTATCTTGCAAAATACAACGGAGACTATTTTAGAGAGGGATTATTGCACAAGTTAGACAATACCTGACATTTGACAATACATAATAGGAGATTTGAAGAAAACTTGGACCAGTCCCCAGAATCACTTCACAGTTATTGAGTGGAAAGGATGACAAGATGAAGAATTTACCTGAAAGCGTGGCGAAAGGAAGATTCGTCGGAAGCGCAGTCGCGAAGAACACGGGAGTCAGGAAGGAAAAGTCGATTCGTAGGGTTTGGATGAATTTTATATCAGGTATAAGATGTAATTTATTGGACAAGTGAGGTTATTTCGGTAATCGGTCAGGTTGGGCAACTCGTGGAATGTGCAATTCGCAAAATTTCCGAGGGATTAAAAATGGGGCGGAACCCAGCGATAAACTCGGGTCGCAAAGTAATCCGTCGGGTCGAGCGTGTTTTTGTGTGTGGGCACCAAACAATGGCCAATGTCGGATAACACTGCTCTGCACCACTTAATCCTCCCACAATCACGGTACCAAAGGCACCCCTACTCAATTTTCTCAACAGAACTGCAAAATTAAGAGCTTAAGAGAACAGGAACACTTTTAATTTTTAGACGTGTTTCAATTTTTTATCACGTTATTTAAAAATAGTATTTTTCGCGGAACACGCAGAATTCCGCATTATGCCCTCTTAATGTCACGGGCAGGCGGATGCCGAATTCTAACACAGTCTGCATCTGCCAAATCCGGACCAAACGTTCATGGACGGAACGCAAAACTGACCATTTCAGTTTCACCCGCACCGTTGGTTTGGGCTAGTTAGTAGCATGATTCTCTCGACAACCTCGTTCACATCTATTTGTCTTTTAAACTGTATTTTGTATTACATTAGATTAATTCTTTAAATTGATTTTTTTTATTTAAAAAAGCACAAATTTATCCTTCATTTTTTTTAACGAACAAATCGTGGATGAATAAAATTCTCCTTGCCTTATTTATTATTTTTAGTACTCGACAATACTGATGTTACTTTAAAGGTTTGTAGATATACCCATGGTTGTAACTTGTAGCCTATAACCAAGGATGGACCAAAGAATTAATTTTATCCCGAGCTAAAAGAAATATTTATCTGACGAAATCTATGTTCGTGGAAACTTGAAAGCAACACATAATGTTTTTAATTTTTAATGAATTGAAATTTAATTTCGGGTTGTAATGTTGTAAGAATATGGGTTTGAATAAGAAAAGAGGCTTAAATGTTTTTGGGGGAAGTAATGGCAATTTTTTTGGCTGAACATAAAAAAGAGGCTTAAAAAAAGTTGGCATAATTTTTTTTAGGTATGGATTTTAAAAGAAATTTGCGGGTGATGAGTCTGGCTTAAAAAAAATTCAAAAATAAGATATTGGGCCAAATATTTATCTAGTTTGGTTTAAAAAACAATGAGGCCCGCGCAAGGGCGGACGCAACGGCGGGCCATGGGGCCTTGGCCCTCCCTCCGTCTCCAGCCATATCCCTGGCCTACCCAAAAAAAATAAATTATTTTTCGTTTGTTTAAGTAAAATTGAATTTTATATTCAATCTCAAAAATCTCATATTCAGACTGCCAATGACGGGGTCTCTCAAGTTCACGGAGCTAGCTCAATCGAGCTGTCTTCTACATTAAAATTGTCTAACTGTCTACATATTCCATCTTTATCTTGCAAATTTTTTTCCATTAGCCAAGTGTCTAAGGAGCTCAATTGTATGTCCATAATGTACCCTACATTTTGTCTTTTACAGAACCTTCGGACGGGGGAGATCATTACTATGTGGATGACGTGGCTCAACACAGAACCGTTGGGCTTGTTCGCAGGATAACGGACCAGTATATCAAGTTGTGGCACCAACGGCCGGGTCATCCATCATTAGGTTATATTAAAATTTTATTTCCGTCAGTTTATGAAACTACTAGTTCTCTGTCGTGTGAGACCTGTATTTTGGCCAAGAGCCATAGACATTCATTTTCTAGCAATGATACCCGTGCCACCAGTGTTTTTCAGATTGTTCATTCTGATGTCTGGGGTCCTGTATCTCATTCCCATCATAGTTCTTGTCGGCACTTCCTTATATTTATTGATGATTTTTCCCAAATGACTTGGATATATTTTTTTAAAAATAAATCGGAAGTCCCTATATGTTTTATGACTTTTTACCATATAATCTCTACTCGGTTTCAGCGACAAATACAGATCATTCGGTCTGATAATGGGGGGAGTTTGTCAATGACACCCTAAAAAATATTTTCAGTGATCATGGACTTATACATAAAATTACCTGCCCCAATAGCCCCAACAAAATGGTGTCGCCGACCGCAAAAATAGAATTATCCTTGAGGTAACTCGTGCCCTGATAAATGAATCAAAAGTTCCTTCCTTCCTCTGGCCTGAGGCTGCTGCAACAACCACATATTTCCTTAACCGACTCTCATCTCGTACTCTCAAATTTGCCGCCCCTCTCCATACACTATCTACTCATATACCCGAGTTTACTCCTCTTACCTTATCACCTCGGGTCTTTGGAAGCTCTATCTTCGTCCATATTCCAGAACTCTATAGGACCAAGTTAGATCCATGTGCTCTTAGATGCGTCTTAGTTGGGTATGGGGTCAATCAAAAACGCTACTGGTGCTATCATCCTCCCACTCATCGCATGTATACTACCATGGACTGTAACTTCCTTAAGTTTGAATTTTATTATCCTTCACAACCTCATGGTTAGGGGGGAATTCTGGTAATCCACTCAGTTGGTTGCTACATCCAGGTATGACAGTGTCTGTTGTCCCACAAGAGCATGCTATAGGAACTATTGAGTTTCCTCCCATGGAGATACAGACAGCACCTGCAGCCAAGCCACCTATGGCCATAGACCCCACGCCCTGATCTTCTTCGCCACGGTCCCCTAAGCTACATATTCTTGATTTTGTTTCAGATATTGATCATGTGTTTTATGATCATCATATCGAGCAGAGTGCAGAGACATTAGAAACATACACTCTTCCTCCAAGGAAGAATAGAGGTATCCCAGCAAAACGATATGAAACAGACCATGTCTCAAAATCATCCATATACCCTATGGCTCATATGGCCACGGGGAGTTTAATTAGACATGTCGTGGCTTTCTTGGCTTCTGTGTATACTGTGCAGGTCCTGAGGAATTTCGCAGATGCTCAAGGAAAACCAGATCCCTTAGGACAAAAACTTGTAGGCTGTCAGTGGGTATTTACAGTGAAACACAAGGCTGATGGAACGATTGAAAGATATAAAGCACGACTAGTGGCAAAGGGTTTCACACAGACTTATGGCCTGGATTATTCTGAGACTTTTTCACCAATGGCAAAAATTGATAAGATCAGGGTACTCTTTTCCATCGTAGCAAATCTCGATTGGTCTCTCCCCTAATTTAATGTAAAAAATACTTTTTTGCATGGAAACCTGAAAGAAGAAGTATATATGGTAGAACCCCAAGGATATTCTTCATAATTCAAACAAGGAGAAGCCTGTCAATTGAAAAAGCATTATATGGGCTCAAACAATCTCCTCGAGCATGGTTGGGTAGGTTCTCAGTTGCGATGAAACAGTATGGATATAAACAGAGCAACTCATACATACACTATTCTTGAAGAAATGAGGTACACTTATTACGTGCCTAATCATTTACGTTGATGATATGATTATTACAGGGAGCGATACTACCGAAATTCAACAACTTCGAAAGAACTTATTTCAAGAATTTAAAATGAAGGATTTGGGACACATTTTCTTGGAATCGAAGTGCTAAGATCAGCTCAGGGAATATTCATATCCCAAAAAAAATACATACTTGATCTCTTAGCCGAAACATGAATGCTAGACTGCTAACCATCTGAAACTCCAATGATAATAAATCACAAACTCCAGTTCGATTAGAATTTGAGCCTTGCAAACCGGGAACAATACCAGAGGCTTGTTGGAAAGTTGATATACCTCTCCCACACTAGGCCATACATTACCTATGCCATAGGGGTAATCAGACAATTTATGCATAAACCTCAGACAAATCATATGGAAGCAACTCAGCGAGTAGTCCACTATCTAAAAGGGATAATGGGACACATAATTATCTTTAAGAGGTCTGGACATTTGAACATCCAAGGGTACATCGACGCAGATTGGGCCGGAAACCAGGTGGACCGAAGATCAACCGCATGATATTGTATGATGATTGGCGGTAATTTGGTGACTTGGAAAAGTAAAAAACAGAAAGTGATTGCTTTGTCAAGTGTCGAAGCTAAGTTCAGAGGAGTAGCTCGATGACTTGCTGAAATACTTTGGCTAAGAAAACTTATTATGAAGATCGGTTTCAGAGTAAGAGATTCGACCCCTCTCTGGTGTGATAATAAGGCAGCAATCAACATCTCACGTAATCCAGTCCGGCACAATCGAACGAAGAATATACAAGTGGATTGACACTTCACCAAAGAAACGTCAGAAGACAACATCCTGCGTCTTCCATTTGTTCGATCCGAAGACCAACTGGCAGATATTCTAACCAAAGCTGTGTCGAGAAAAATACTTGAAAATACATTGTGCAAGTTAGGTATCGGAGATCCGACAACCGAACTTGAGAGAAAATGTTAGTTAGTAAATAGAGTTAGTGGAGTTTGTGGATAAACTTTTATAACAGGATCATGAGTCATGATCCTACTCCACTGTCCCACACACTCCACTAACATCAAAACTCCTAAAATCTCCTCCTATATGTACGTGAGTTTCAAGTAAATTAAATTAAGTTTTTGGGCTCTATTCAATAACAACACTTTTTTGTGCCCTATTCATCGTTATAGCTATCAATTAATATGAACCCATCTGCATTGCATGTATATTTGATTTTGCTTACTTTGTGTATGCAGAAAGGCAAGTGTCCTTGCTGCAGCTCTGTCTATTTCTGGAATAGATGAGAAGGTGATGATGATGAGAAAAACAAAGGTCGAGGAGTGGCGAGGCTTAGATAAATCCATGGAGATATGACACTTTTTGGAAACAAAAGCAGGAACTACTCAGATTATACATAAAAATATGTGTATGTGTGCCTAGGAAGCAATCCTAGATGTGGGGCTCGCGGTCGGGAGGCAATTTCTGGAAATTGTTTGGACTCGGAGTTTACAAAAAAGTAATCAGAAGGAAATTCTTGTCTCACACGAAAAAACTTTTCACACGTCTTCCTTCTCAATGTAAGCTTCCGATGATAAATATTAGCCAATATTCTTTCAAACAACCATTTTTAAGGGTTCGTTTGTTACGCGGGCTAAAGGTGAATAAAGTCAGTCCAACGAAGGTTATCCATATTTGTTCCCTGTTCGGCACACACACGCAGTAGTTATCCCGAGGCCCGACGGATAAGTGTCTAGCCCGGGATGATTACGTGATTGCCCCAAATTTTTTTCCCAATTATTTGGGCGGATCTGTTACCCATGCGATTGTCCCACGAGTCAAGTTATAATAATGCCCCTACATTTCAACATTTTGACTCTAATACCATCTATATATGTCTACCAACCCCTCCACACGTTATCACACCATGACTCTCGACTTCTCTTCTCGCACTTGAACGATCGTCGTCTCCGTCCACTCTGTCTCATTTCCAGCAACATAAATCTGATTGGTTTGTCGCTGACCACCCAAACATAATTGTACACCCTCTTTGCACCATTCAATTTCATATTTTGTGCATTGTTTTAGTTGTTAGATTGGTTCCTAGGGTGGTTACGGTGCTTCTCGATTTTTTCGTTCGATTAATGGATTTTCGCCTAATGCTTGTCTGTATTGTACTCTAAATTATGGTTTGTTGTATTTTCCACAATTGTTGCTTCCATAATCGATTTTTTTTTCGTTTGATTAATGAGTGTTTACATTATGGTATAACAATTTAAAATAGAATGTTACCCCCGAATTCGTTCAATTAATGAATTTAATTATAAATTAATAACCATTTATAATTAAGTTATCTACGTATTATTTATATATACTTATACAACTAAATGAATCAAAGCCCACATATTTATCGTAAACACATGAAATACTTAGTTTAAGTGCCCATTGGCTACTTGGATGTTGATCGATCCAACTTGGTTGGACTTGTTGCATTTTGACTTATCTGTTTTCCATGTGTCAAATGGGTTGGCTTCGACTTCATTCCGTTGATATTTTTTATGTCTATTTTTCGTTTCTATTCCTTCATTCAAGTATGCTTGAAATTCCAAGTTGACTGAATGCATTGATGCACGATGATCGTCTAATATGAAACCTCCCTTACTAAATGTTTATTTTACGGCAACTGTAAAAATCTGACATGTAAAACTTCTCCTGTTTGAGCAATCTAAAAAGTAGTTGTTAGATAAGAATCAAGTTCAACGAAGGTGGAACTTAATAAGATCTAGGTCGTTTTGATATTTGTTTCATTATATTGCTCATTCTCCTTAGTAATGCTCTACTAAAACCACTATCACTATCATGAAACTTTGAACACTAATACGCAAACGTGCTTGATATTCTGAATAAAAATTATTTAACAAATTCGTAATTTCTCCAATTATGTTCCTATAATCAACAATGGGTATATCCTCCTCCTCATCAAATCTATGATTAAAAATTTCTAATTATGTTTAAACCTTTTAATTTAATTTGTGGGTCTAAAGTAGTGACAATAAGATAAAGTTGTGGTATACGAAGAAGATATTTACATAATTTTTCTTTAATAACCCATAAACAACAACTTAAATTAGTTTCATTTTCAAAATATGTACAAATTTCTCCAACACAAACACAAGCCGGAACAATAAGATGTGAAGTGTATATATATGCACTAATAGTTTTGTGTAATAATTAAAATACTTTAATACTTTTAAAAGTTTTTTGCACTCATTCCAATGGCAATGATGTAAAAATATATTTCAAATTTATTATTAAAAAAACTACATAATAATTATTTATAAGAAACTGTTGATTGAAGTAAAGCGTAAGTAGAGTTCTAATGGGTTACCACATCAAGAGAAAATTTTGTAAGCCTAACTTTGTGATGCTTACAAAATGCAAACCAATCTTTCATTACCTTTGGTTTACTTGCCACAAATTTGACAGCCTTTTTAATAGGATTTATGCTTAAATCAATACATTTTAAAGAATATTGTGCACATAAATTAATAATATGACAAATATATCTAATATGAAGAAAAAAAGACCACCAAAAGAAGCTTGACATAATTCTTTTAAACTATCAACACTTGCATCATTAGGAGAGACATTATCAAAGAAATGCCACATACACTATGTTATAAATTATATTATTCTAATATAAGCATTATCATATTGCATATATTTTTTTATATTTTGTGATTTATCAAACATCCTATATGCAATAATCCTTTTTTGTATATTCCAATTATTATCGATCCAATGATAATCTATTCTCATGTAACTATATGTTTGAAAATGATCAGACCATATATTAATACATAAAAAAACTTTATTTTGCATATTTAAAAAAACTTCACATAATTTCTATTTTATTTTCATAAAAAATTTAGCATTATCTCTAGTGTGTGTACTACATGAAATTCTATTAAATATGTAAGTATATAATTTTCAAGGTTAAGGCTTTCGGCAAATTTAAAGGGAAGGCCTCCGAACAAGTTAAATCAACTAAACCTTCTCAATTTTTACCCAGATTAAATCGAAAACAAACACTAGAAGAAAACGTACCTCCACCGTCGCTCGAACCCCAACTACTTGAGATTTGTGTTTGGGTAGGATCCTAACCTCTACAGGGTGTTTGTTGTTGACATGTCACGTAAATATTCCATAACCTCCATCTTATGAAGCAAAATTAAAGAATACAAATAACACAGTAGCTTAAACAAATTGAGAAATTTTGTTGAAAAATTCCATGATTTTTTGGAATGCAAATTTTGCACTGCATATCCGGCATACCACACAAAAGTAACCGATACTTCTTTCAATATTTGGAATTTTGTTAAAAACTTTCTAAAAAATTAGAGAACTACTCATTTTCTCCTTGACCAGCTCTTTATTTTGAGACTCGGTAGCGGTAGGGTGATGGAGTGGTTTGCTATGATGGCCACAAAAATAATAAGGAACTTCCTCATCCTCCGGGGATATTTCTTGCACTTCTTAATGGCTTCGTCCAAATCAAAATGAATATCGTTGAAATGATCTACATCAAGAAGAATATCGTCGAAAATCGAAATCATGAGATTTTTGGTAAAGTATCATAATGGAGTTAAAAATTATAATATGTAGATAAATAAATTCCCGAGAATTCAAAATTGAGATAGATAATAAGAGAAGAATAAATGAAGAAGAAGAGAATTTGGTATAAATGGAATTGATGGAGTATGTATGGTATTTAGAGAAGTGAGAAAAGATAAATAATAATAATAATAATAATAATTTTTTATTTAAAAAATAGCCTTCGGAACCGGCGGTTAACCGCCAATTCTGGCTAACCGCCGATTCCAACGAGTACTTTTTCAATTTTTTATAAATATAAAAGCCGGATAATCGGTGGTTAACCGCTGGTTCCGGTTAACTACTGGTTAAAATCCAGTGAACCAGTTGACGGTTAACTGTCATTTTTTGCACTGGTTTAGGAACCGTCGGTTATGATTTATCAAACCTCTCAACTGTAACTTAACCGTCGTCTGCCGGCTAACAAAAACCATCGATTCACTAAACTGTCAATTCAGTGAACCACCAGTTTAGTAAACCATCGGTCCGAGTTCCGATTTGGAACCGCCGATTCGGCAATTTATGGTTCACTTTGGACGCCTCTAATTACAGGACTCACACTTGCAAACAAATTTTTAGGCCAATTAAACAACCAGTTTTAATAAGTTAAAAATAAATCCAAATTATACGAATATACTCAGGATATTTAATATTATACATCCAAAAATTAAATATAAAATAATCTTGGAAGTTGCACTCGGAAATCAAATCCAGGTATCTAGTAGTGTCGCATGGGTTTATATTCTTAAGAATTAAATATTCTAAGTATTGGACCGTACTTGTTAATTGTTATGGCCCACAATTATAAAGGCCCAATCGTTAATAGGGCCGTATTTGAGATTTAAACCCGATTTGGTCCAAATAAGAGCCCAATACCTTCCACCTTCACATTGTCTCCCAATTTGTAAAACACGCAGCACCATTCCTTTTCCTGCCTCTGGTTTTTCCGTACGCTCAATTGCAAATTTGAGCTCAAACAAGAGTATACCATGTCGATCATTCACATGTCTCTCTCAGTTCCAACACCTCCACCATGGCTCTCCTCGGCAAAGGCCATCACAGGTGGTAGGATACCGGCGGAAGCTCTATTTGTTACTACAAACTTCTCCAACCTCTCCCTCACCAGACCCGGCACCATACCTTTCAAAACGAAGACGATTTGCATGGGTGGGGGGCCTCGTACCTTTCCCGGAGGTGTATCGAAATGGCAGTGGAAGAGAATGCAGAATAGCAAAGCGAAGCAGCTGCTCAAAGCTCGTTTGGCCAGGGAACGGCAGATTTACGAAATGAGGAAACGCGCAGAGCTTAAAGCCGCCGTTTCCGAACTCGAGCGGCCATGGGAGAAAGTCGAAAAACCGCCCAATTTATTCTCTGTGAGTGCTGATGAGCAGTTGAAGGTGCTCGCGGATAGGTTTCAGAAACCCGGCGGTCTTGATTTGTGGTCGGAACGGGATGGGCCGGAGATTTTCGGGACAGATAATGGGCTACCTTCTGCGAGGTTCTTTCCGAAAGGAGTCGTTCATAGCATCAAACGATATGGGAAAATTGCAAATTCGTCTCTCGAATCTCAAGAATTGAATCGTTTGAGTTGGGAGGAAGATATTATTCCAGTCCCCGTTAGTGAGAATGCTCGGAACATGAGTGTGCATAGAAAGGGAGGTTACAAGGATGGCAATAGTGGTTCAGATGTAGGAGGAAATCATAGTCCTTTCCAGCAAAAGAGATTGGAGGGTGTTGCAAGAGAAGATATAAAGGGGAGTGTGAGTGGGAAGATTAGAGCCAGGGGAAGTAGGGGAACCTATAGGAGTAACTCAGAAGGAGCAAATTTTGGAGAAGACAAATTTAAGAATAGGAACAGTGGTAGAAATGGCCGACAAGGAGGCATTGACGGAGAAATCCGGAGACGCGACAGTTATGGAGAAAGGATGAATTCAGAAATGTTTGATATGAGTTCGCAAGATGATGGTGGCCATGGCTTTGAATTTGAGGTTTGAGGATGAAATTGAGTCAGCCATGAGATTGGGGTTGAGGGTATTGGTTACAATGTTGCAAACTGAAGAAGCATTATGGAATGAAGTGTAACTATATAAAAGGCCAGCTTGATTGCCTTCCTCCTAGCTTCTGTGTCTGCTAGAAAGAAAAAGATGAAGGTTGAAAAATAGACGAGGTATCGTTGATCATTATGTGTAAAATTTGCTGCAGGTGCTCCGACTTTTAGATGCTTATACTGTTTATTGAATTGGTGAAATGAAATAATTTAAGTACAGAATGTACACGCTTTAATATACTGCATTCTCATTTCCGTTCACTTTGCTGTTGTCACAACGGGTAAAAGTAAGATTGAAGGAAGCAAACAAGCAAGAAGTTATATGTGGATTAAAATTAGCATCAGGGCTTAAATTTGTTCAATCAAATTGCTAAACCTGATTGTCTTAACTTCATCTATAATTTGATTCAGCCAGTGATCACCAACAGCACAACGATGTTAATGCTCTGCTGTGCTGGGGTATCTTATCCCCAGACGGTGGATCAGCTTTTTATATATCATGGTGTACGTTGTGCGCAGCAGTGCTACGTGGAAGCTTTCTAAGTAGGACGCTGAACGATTTTTATCTTGGCTTTTTGGCTACCATGGTTAAAACTTTATGAGTGCTTGATGTCTGGGTTAGTTTACTCGTTGCAGATCATGAATCTTGACAACAACAAATTGGTGCTTGCTTATTACATTGCTAAAATGTCAGTGCGTTTAGTTCTAGTTGATCATCTTCATTATATAACAAGCAACTACTACTTGGGGTCCTTGGTTTAGTGGTTGTAGGGATGCTTAAATCCCGATCTCAAAGAATAATTCCACCATGTTGGAAAATGTAGAGAGGATTGACCTGTTACCAATAGATTAACTACAGGTTTCATGTCTGTGAGACAATCTTTGGAGATTGGGTTGTCACCTCCCACACTCTCTGGTATGCCAAAAGCTCTTCCTTTTGTTTTCTTTATATCTGATAAAGATTGAAAGATGCTGGCTGATTTTACTGCCCTGCCATACTTGCTACGCTACTAGCATATGATAATATTTGTGGAATCAATTAAGATTTGAAAACCACCGGAAAACTGAGGACACCTCACATGATTGAAGTTCCACATGATAATATTTGTTGAATGGACAGTTTTTTGAGGAATCTGCATTCACTTTATATTCACACTACGAAATAGGCATCTTTTCTTATACACATACAGTAAGATTCGAGTAGCTGTGGCATTAAAACACATGGTTACGATTTCTGGAAATACTATTGTAAAGTATTAAAGAAAATTCTTACTCATTTTTAATGGGTCTAATGATCATAACACCATCATTGATTTTTATGGTTAATTTCAACGAAACCAAGCCCAGCCACAACCCCGGTCCACAACGTACCCAGTATATTTTCAATTAAGTTGGGGTCTGGGAGGTCAGAAGTACGTGGCCTTACCCTTATAATTATACAAAGAGGCCATTTTCGTAGTCACACCCCCAGTGACCACGTTTTATTCTTGTTAATGATAGGGACCTAACCTGGGACTGCATTTGTTGAAACATTAAGGCTGCGTTTGGTAGCCGGACAGGAGTAATCCTGTTTTGCGGATTAACCGCGGGTTATCCCATTCTGGCCGACGTTTGGTAGTACATGTACCTCGGATTTAGTATCAGGTAACTCATTGTTTGGTAACGATAGCTGGGAATGGCGGGTAGCGCATAATCAGGGTCAAATTGGTGCTATTACGAAACTGCCCTCCAACCCAGAGTATAAAAGCCCCAAAAAATAAAAACCTAATCACATTCACGCACGACTCTTCTTCTCCTGCAGTCGCAGTCGGACCGATGGATGAAATCACTCCTCGCCGCCGTCTGGTCAGGCTGCCGACCATGTCAGACCTCCTAATGCGCGCCCACGACTATAAGGCGATGTTCCGCCGTGGCGAATTCAGCAAGCAATCACCCTTCGCCGCCTCTTCCTCTAGAGTTCCGCCTCTCCGGTCGCGTCCTCGCCCTGTCAAATGACCGACGAGATTTTCGCTACGGATGTACAAGTGGGCATACAAGGAGGGTCGGTGGTACCCGCATAGGCGCCACGCACCACCATCGTGCCCCCCAGAACAGGTTGTGAAGATCGAGACAAAATTCGGCGAGGACCCTGCAGATCCCATTGTTGTCGACTCCGGTGATACGAACAGTGACGAGGAGTCTTTTGAGGAGGCGATTGAAGAGGCAATTGAGGAGGCACTCGAGGAGGAGATCAAGGAAGAGCTCCTGCCTGCTGTTCCAGTGGAGCAGGATCCGTCATGGATAACATCTCTGACAGCACCCACAGATTTCTTGTCCGAATACCTTACCTAGGGTTAGAGATTGTTTTGCAAAGAATCGTATGTTTGGCTTTAGGGTGAACTGATAAGTTTGATTCAGTCATATTTTTGGTTTAGGGTTATGTTTTGATGCTAACAAACTGCTATTACTTTTTGGCTAAAGATTTGGGTTAATA
>JAOWBN010195169.1:0-15308 GCA_028565015.1 Pinguicula moranensis
ACGAAGAAGAGCGTAGGATCACTCAAGGAATCCGATCTCAAGGGAAAGAGAGTGTTCGTCAGAGTGGATCTGAATGTGCCCTTGGATGATAACTTCAATATCACTGATGATACAAGAATTAGGGCCGCCGTTCCTACTATCAAGTACTTGATCGACAATGGATCTAAAGTCATCCTATCCAGTCACCTCGTATGTGTTTTACGATTATTATTTTTTATTTATCGAACGAAATGGAATGGTCAGTAATTGCTTGTTTTAATTACAGTTCTTCGGTTGGGATTTGATTACTTCTTTTTATGCCAATTCATAGCTGGATGCATGCTGACCAATTTGTTATCTTTTACACGATAACTTGGTTTCTGATCGTGCATGATTCTTTAGGGGCTATTACTATAGAAATTGTCTCTTTATCGTCTAGATACTTCATGAAGGCTTGTGATTTGTTAAGTGAGAACGATTAAAATGGAATTTTTTGCTCGCTTGTTTTCTTTCAAATACTGTTTTTTTGCTTGCCTTGCAATGTCCTTTGCAGTTTTATATTGTTATTTGTTCGTTGGAATAAAATTTTATGGCGTCCTTGCATTGCTGAATTTGTTTTCAGTAAATTTTCAGTTTAATGTTTGCATTTATTGTTCGATCGAAAGGTGAACTAATGTCCATAACTAAGTGTGCTTAAAATTCTTCTTTTTATGTTGTGGTGTCTCAGGGTCGTCCAAAAGGTGTCACACCAAAGTATAGTTTGAAACCCCTTGTTGGCAGACTCTCCGATCTTCTTGGAGTCGAGGTATGTATAATAGGGATAAGGAATCTGCATTTATGACTGAGATGCTTTTCACTTGTCTAACTTCCAAATTAATATTAGGTTAAGATGGCCAATGACTCTATTGGTGAGGAGGTTGAGAAACTGGTGGCTACGTTGCCTGAGGGCGGAGTCCTCCTCCTTGAGAACGTCAGGTTTTACAAAGAAGAGGAGAAGAATGATCCTGAGTTTGCCAAAAAGCTTGCATCACTTGCGGACTTGTATGTCAATGATGCCTTTGGAACTGCACATAGAGCCCATGCTTCCACTGAGGGGGTTGCCAAGTACTTAAAGCCTGCTGTTGCTGGATTCCTCATGCAGAAGGTCCGTTGGTATTCTAGACATTTTGCTCCATTTTGTAGGCTGCTATTATCTTTTTTCTGCTCAGTAGAAATGTTTGTTCAGAAAACTGTCCAGGAACGCTCATTATTTTCGTAATTCTAACTTCTTGCGGATTGAGTAATCAGATATTCTGTAGAGTTTTTAGGCTAGAACTTGGTTTATTCTGGCTAAAACAGCGACCCTTTGCTTCTCGTTCCTATTTTGTTATGTGTCTTCCTAAGTATAATTAGCCTTTTTATTTTTCTCTTTCAGGAGCTTGATTATTTGGTTGGTGCTGTGGGCAATCCAAAGAAACCATTTGCTGCAATTGTTGGTGGTTCAAAAGTATCCTCTAAGATTGGTGTTATAGAGTCACTATTAGAGAAGGTAGACGTCCTCTTGCTTGGTGGAGGTATGATTTTTACGTTCTACAAGGCCCAAGGACTTGCTGTAGGATCATCACTTGTGGAGGCCGATAAACTTGATCTTGCTACTTCTCTCATTGAGAAAGCGATGGCCAAGGGTGTGCCTCTCTTCGCTGCTGATGCTGACAACTAGTTCCACAAAAAGCTTTCTTCATCACTGCAGAGTAGAGTTGTCTGTGGTTGCAATAGCCTTTCTTCAGAAACTATGGTGGTTTGAGAAACTTGAACTCAATTGATAATATGGCTTCTTGTTATATTTACACATTCATGTATTTGTTCAAGATTTGGAATTTAAGAAATTGGAAACTCAATTCACATGAATCTGGGATAAATTGTATAACTTTTCACTGATTTATTATATAAAGGGAAGAAAAGGATAAAATGGATATTTAACATGAATTAATGATGTGGCATTAGAAATACGTCTTAATCCTCATCACCAAACAACATATAAAATAAATATAACTTCAGATGCAATCCTGACACCATGAAATGGTGTGTACCAAACAGAAGGGGTATTACGCAATCATGGTGTGTATCAAACAGAAAGGGTATTACACAATCATACAGGAAGGGCAAAGTAATACTTCAAGGATGATTAAATTTGTTTTGCTACCAAACTGACCCTTCTACTACCAAAAAGGACTCATTTTCTACTTACTGAATAGAAATATAAAATACATTGGTTAACAAACTTTTTCTCACTCTACAATTTTTTCGCTCTCGCTATTCTCTAAAAAATAACACGCGCACATTGCATACACTTGTACCCAACCTTGTTGGCTTATGCTGATGGGGGAGGTGGAGGTGGATCTTCGTCTGCCAAAAACCACACAAGGGCCGAATGTGCTTGGCACTGTCATTGAGAACCAATGTTCCTTAGGAGACATTGAGGAGCCGACTGCAGCTCACGGCGCTGGGCATGATGCTGAGGCAGGTCAGCCGTAGACAATGGAGCAGATGCCGAACAGGATTGAGCCCACGGCGAGGCCGTGGAAAGACTTGGAAGGAAGACAAGCGAGGCAGAGGAAACAAAAGGAGGTGCATAGAGGTAGGAAACTGCCACAAGCGGGTATGCAAAATTGGATTGAACCCATTATGGCGCGTGAGCAGGGGATGTCTTTTTTCTTTTCTAACTTCCCGCCGAAGTGGACGAATCGGAGATGTGAACCGCTTTCGAGGACCTGGGATTTGTGAGCAATGTGTCCATACCACGAAAGGTGGATAAGACGGGAGACTGTTTTGGATTCGTGCAATTTGAGAAGGTGGAAAGTGTCGTGAGGGTTTTGCGAGCTCTGAACAACATTCGGGTTGGGAATCTGACCCTGAAAGCCAATGTGGTGCACTTTCCAAACAAGGTGAACCCCATCAATGGAAGATGGTGGAGTCATGGAGAACCAAGGTAGCCGGGTAGAAGTCTGCAACCCTAGAAGTCTGAGAGAAGAGTTTCAGTCCAACCGAGGCGGAGGTGGCCTACATAAATGGCTCGCCAATAGAACAAATACATTAAGAGATTAGAAGCAGAGCGGGACTGGATAACGTTAAGGTTTCACTGATCTCGGGAGGGTAGGTGCTGATTCAAATGGAGACGACAATTGAAATGAATATCTTTCAGAAGGCATAGCAGCAGTAGGAAGAAAAAGGAATATCAAAGATTCGGCCTTGGTCCCCACAAGCGATTCCTCACCCCTAATGATGCTTGGTTCTCGCTCACAGGTGTGCCGGTGATTTGTTTGTTGGAGCATTTTTTCATGAAGGTCACGATGGATATCAATCAACTTATCCAGATTGAATGAAGGGGTGCAAAAATCAAGATTATGTCCGGGCAAGGCTACTGACTCGGAAGAGTAATTCGGCATTAGTGGTGCCGTGGTACAATGAAGGACAATGCTACCCTATCTAGTTACGGGAAGAACCGAAACAATGGAGGAAGGAAGGAAGCATAGCGCCGACGATGAAGCAACCAAAAAAAATGACAGAGGAAGATCTGAATCCAAGTAACTCGCCGGAGCTTGGATAGGTTGGTCAGGCCGGCCAGGGCCAATGGTTGCCAAGGGATCAACGGGCGTCGGAGGTCTTGAGGAATAGTCCTTTGATCGCTGCGAGTTAGAAACTAGGTGCGTCTAGCCATTGGACAAAGGCTCGATATTTTTCAAAAAGGACAGGGTAGTGGGTCCAGGCCATAGGAGTTTGTTGGATCCCCAAGCTCTCGAGAAAATAGCATGGGTCAGGTAAATGCAGTCATAGGTGAATTGGCTGATCACTATATGACAGAACAAAGTGGTTGGCCTGGGCATTTTCCTACGATACAAAACACGTCAAGCTGGTAGCAAGATAGGAATGGCAAGAAAAGGCGTAGAAGTTATGATTTCGGAGGTTCTAGAATTAGGCGAGGGGGAAAGTGCTGGGAATATTTTGAGTGGGTTGGATATGTTGAGGATGGTGTGCAAAGGTGGCTCACCAGTGGAACCAGTAGCGAAGAATGCCGGGTAGACGGGAAGTGCTGGGTAGACGAGTCGGTGAGGGAACCCCAGGACAGAAGTGCCGATGTGCTTTACAAGAAAAGGTCAAAGGAAAAGAGATTGAAGGGAAAGGACGTATGCTTAGCGCAGAACTCATAAAACTCTCAGGAGCATCGGGAGAGCATGGGTGCGGAGGGCCTTCATACTGGGGTAGTGGAGGAGGACCGGGATGAGCTAGCCTTGGAGCACCTCAACATAGATCTGGTGACAGAAGGTAGTTCTGGTCGTTTCTGGGACGAGACCAAGAGACTGAAGAGCAGGAGAAGTCGCGGTCAGAGGGCGATGGAAGTGGCAGGGAACCCAGAGTATTTAAAAGGTTACGACTCAGATCATTCCCATCAGAAGGATACAAGGGTTCCTCGAAAGCTAGGAGGAAGTCCAGCAGAAGGATGGTACTACTGAAAGCAAGCTAGAGAGTTTGATCGTTTGATCCGGTTTCGTTAAGGTTTAACAAGAGGCGATGATGACACCTCAGGTTCTTTTTTTTGGAATAGTAGGTGGATCCGAAAATCTCAGCATCACCTGCACAGATGGATCTCGCAGTCATTGATTTGCATTTTTGCAATCGTGGAACCCTTCAATAAGGAACCCAGGATGGCAGGGCTGGCGATGCAGATAAACCTTCCTAATTTTCAGTCCAATGAGGAGGTGGGGGGAAGTTGTGGATTTTTTTGAATAAGGATACAAAATTTTAAATTCTCAGCTTACATGAACAAGCAATAACTAGGGTTTGGAAGTAGGATGGGGGTGGAGATATAGGTCTCTATTGTATATGGGAAATGCATGCCGGGCGAGAGACGAGAACTGTGGCAGTACCTGGTTGATGCGCAGCTGGAAAATGTCCCCTGGGTGGTGGCTGGAGATTTCAATGTCCTCAGGTCAAATCAGGAGAGGAAGGAAGGAGGGAGGAGGCTGGCCTCTCGTTTGGAAGAGTTCAACAATTGTATCAGTACCTGCGCCCTCATGGACCTAAAGGCCAGTAGTGAGAGGTTCTCATGGTGTAATGATCAAACGGGACAGAGCAGGGCATGGGCAAAGTTGGATAAGGTATTGGTCAATGCTGATTTTTTAGGATGGAAGGCTCACAACTTCTTCATTTGCGGCCGAGGAAATCCTCGAATCACTGCCCCATACTTTTGCAACTTGAAGAGCGATGTGATGTATGGGAGGAGACATTTTAAATACCAAAATATGTGGTCGTCAAGTAGTGATTTCCTTCCTTTGGTATCGGGGGTCTGACAGAGTTACCAGGGGCAAGTGGGCATCCTCACGTTGGGAGAAAAACTGAAACTAATGCTGAATGCTTTTTGTGTCTGGAATAAGGAGGTTTTTGGTAGAATTGATCAGCAGATAAAGCTTTTGGAGGCAAAGGTGGAGAGGTTAGAACTTGAAATGCAGGGAGTTACCACATAAAATTTCGAGACGGAGTACATGGAGACGTTGATACAGCTGCAAGTCATAGAAAGCAGGGAATTATTCGTTTGGAGCAGTTGGCAAAGAAGGAATGGATGAGGAATGGCGATAGAAACACAAAGCTTTTCCATGCCACAATGCGGGTAAAGCAAAATATTGGTTGTAAGTAGAATATTTCAGAAGATGGCATGTGCATCAAAGGTGTACAAGCAGTTCACGAAGCAGTAGCTGCTCACTTTGAGGGAGTTATGACCATGCCAGTGCCGGTGGCAAGCTGCTCTCCCGTAGGGCTAGAGGACCTTTTTGAAAGCAAGTTGACACAAGTGGAGAATGATTATATGCGAGGGATCCCCGCGAAAGAGGAGGTCAAAGATGCCCTATGGACTATCCCAAAGAATAGTGTGCCAAGCCCGGATGGGTTTGAGGCAGATTTCTTCAAGCAGACATGGTCTATCACATGGAGGGATTTGGTAGAAGCTATAAGGGATGTGCTTTCTCGTTCTCCCCTGCCTTGAATGTTCACTTCAAGCTTCGTAAGCCCAATTCCAAAGGTGGAGCATCCAACTTCCTTCGGGAATTTTAGACCATTTAGCATTTGTAATGTGGTGTAAAAGGTATTATCGAAGATTGTAGCGAACAAGCTACAGAGGTATTTGCCAGCTCTTATGTCCGAGGAACAAGGAGCTTTCGTCAAAGATAGGTCAATGTTTTAGAATATTATTCTAGCTCAAGAACTAGTACACTCACTCAACCGAAAACAGGTTGGAGGAAATGCTCTGATTAAACTGGATATGGCCAAAGCGTATGATAGGGTGAACTGGCTATTTATGGAGGTTGTGCTGAGAGGGAAAGGCTTCAACGAAGAGCCAGTGGCACTGGTGATGAAGTGTGTGAAAGACCCTTGGTTCTCTATGCAAATGAATGGAGTTGCCGTGGTTTTTTTTAGGCTGTCCAAGGGCTTAGGTAGGGGGTTCCGATATCCCCATACATGTTAATACTTGTCCAAGATACCCTATCATGGCTACTTCAGAGAGAGTATAGTGCCGGCAGAATTGGCAGGTTCTATCATTCCATTGGGGCCCCAATGATCACACAACTATGTATGTGGATGATCTTCTAGTGTTTGCTGGAGGAGATTTGAGATCCATAAAGGCAGTGGCTACTGTACTGAAGAGATACTGTGATTGGTATGGTCAAGCCATCAACAAAGAGAAGTCAGCAGTGTACATGTCCAAGTATATTGGATTTGTAAGGCTGTGAGTGATTGTGCAGCGTACTGGTTTTCAAGAAGGTAAATACCCTATGACCTACCTAGGGGCACCAATTAGCACAGGCAGACTGACAAGAAAGATGTTGGATCCTCTGCTACGGAGATCAGAAAACGACTGGCTGGATAGCGGGGATGTTTAATGTCACATGGAGGTAGGTTAACTCTCATAAACATGTTATTGCAGGAGTTTCGATGCACATCATGGCAGTGCTGCAACTACAAAAATATGCCTTAACAGAGATTATGAGATTGTTTGCAAATTTTTTCTGGGGTGAATGGACGAAAAATCGAAGGCCCATTGGAAAAGGTGGGAGCTCTTATGTAAGACGTTAGTGAAGGGGGACTAGGGGTCAGAGACTTGGCAGAAGTTCAGAAATCAATGGGCATAAAAGTTTACTTTAAAATTCTAACTAAGGATAACCTTTGGACACGATTTTTGAAGGAAAAATTCTTAAGGACAGAGCATCTTTTTGACAGACAGGTTCGGTAGGATGACACGAGGTTTTGGAGGTATGCATGTTCAATGTGGAATGAGGTCCAAGACCACATCAATATTGTCCTG
The DNA here is from genome assembly GCA_028565015.1 of Pinguicula moranensis. Classification (NCBI taxonomy): domain Eukaryota; kingdom Viridiplantae; phylum Streptophyta; class Magnoliopsida; order Lamiales; family Lentibulariaceae; genus Pinguicula; species Pinguicula moranensis. The sequence continues at coordinate 7,313 of JAOWBN010195169.1, forward strand.
AGGGATGGGAACTCTGATTTTTGGTTTGATAAGTGGTTGGAAATAGGTTTTCTTGCAGCGAGAGTTGACCAGATTCATGAGAAAAAGGTTGTGGTAGCAGACTTTACAGAGGAGGGGCAGTTGAACCAACCAGAATTGGTGCGGGTAGTGCTGCCATTGTTGAAGAGATCATGACACTAAAGCCGCAAGGGATATTGGAACAAAGGACAGGGTCATATGGAAGCCTACGGAGGATGGTAGTTTCACATTAAAGTCTGTCTGGGAGGTGGTTAGGGATAGACAGGTGGAGATAGGTGGAGAAGCTATTGTGGTTCAAATCGCCGCTGCCACTAAAAATGTCCATTTGGGCCTTGAAAGCATGGCAGTGGAGCCTTCCAACTGATGATCAGCTAATAAGGAGAGGAGTTAACATAGTTCAGCCTGCCAGTGCTGCTAAGAACGACATAGGGAGACCTTGGACCATGTTCTCTCGAACAACAATTTCGTAGATGCGTTGTGGTCCATAGCAGTAGGCCTGTTCAGAAGAATACTCGTGCGGCCTAGGTCATGGAGGGAAAGGTTGTTGCAATGGCAGATGGTGATAGGGAAGGAATCCATGTAAGGTTTAATCTCATTTATTTTACCAGCAGTCCTGACATGTTTTTTGTGGCTACGCAGGTGCAAGGTGTGATTCGAGGACAAGTTCCAATCTGTTGAGGATGTATGGCGAGAGGTAAAAACAACGATAGCTTTGTTGATTTAGCTTGCTTACAGGAAGTTTAAAATGCAGGTGAATGATGCTCACATCCTGCCCCAGTTAATCATAAAAGTGAAATGGAGAGTCAAAGATCGAAGTCGGGTTGTGTCCTGGAGAAGGACTCCATACGGGTGAGTGAAGCTGAACTCGGATGGTAGTTGCCTAGGAAACCCAGGGCCTGCCAGTGGTGGAGGGATAACCAGAGATGAGCATGGGAAGTGCTTGGCAGCATACTCCGTGCATCTTGGAATATGGGTAAACAAATGAGGCGGAGCTTAGGGTAGCAATGGAGGGACTAAAAATTTGCCAGTAATAGGGTTGTCATGATGTCATCCTGGGAACGGACTCTGATCTATTGAAAAATTGGATCGTGCAGGTCATGGCAGTTTCTGGTAGCCTGGGAGGATTTATAGGAACGAAGGCAGGGGTTGAGGCTTTATGTCACACACCAGTTTAGAGAAGGAAACGACGTAGCTAATCTTATGGCTAAGCAAGGATCTGGTGGCATTTCCCATACATACTGGGACCCTAGCGATTTACGAAGCAAGATAAGAGGAGTAATGCGACTGAACAGATTGGGTATACCTAATATACGGTTCAATTGATATATGTGTAAGGGGGTGGAATCTAGTCAATGTAGTAGTCAAAACTAACAAGCCAGAGGCCAGAGCCTAAGGGAATGTAATGCTAAGCCTTGTGCTAGCGGGAGAGACACATATTTTTCTTTTAATCCAATATTTTATATTTAAAAAAGGATAGAAATATTGCCAATGTTTGTTCTAATATTTTGGATAAGTTATATACTAGTCATTTGAAATGGAATCTAAACATTTAATTGTATTTTTTGATAGAAATATACATGCATGGCTTCCCTCAACTAGAAGTGGTCGGTTCTCTAGTTCCAGTTCAGCCAAATTTGGCTCGATTCATTATACGAGTCATGAACCGTCAGTTCCCAACTAATTTTTTTTTAAGTTAAGAAATTTTGTCTTTTAAATTTCAAAATCATATTATATTATTTGTATATATAAAAGTGTATGTAAACTATATAAAAGCGTATATAAACTATATAAAGTAGTGGACCATAATTTATATATAAGTTTATAAATTATGAACTATATATATAATCATAATATATATATGTTCAAATAGTTAGAGGGAAAAAATAGGGAGGGAATGGGTTGAATTTAATTAATGAATAACCATTTATAATTAAGTTGGCTATATATCATTTATGTATATATATAAGTGTGTGTGTGTGTGTGTGGTTACATAAAGAAATCAAAGCCAGCGTAGTTCTTGTAAAGAATAAAATACTTAATTACCCATTGATCAATTCAACTCAATTGGACTTGTTGTATTTGCTCTTGCCGTATATGTTTTTCATGTGTCAAATGGGTCATCTTAATCTTCGTGCGGTTGATGTTCTTGATCACTATTTTTCGTTGTTATCCAATCATTCAAGCATGTTTGAAATTCCAAGTTGGTCGAATGAAATGATGCACGATGATTGTCTAGAATGTAACCTCCCTTATTAAATGTTTGCTCTACGGCAACTGTAGAAACCAGACATACTAAAATTTCTCTTAGGCCGATAACACCGGAAAATCTCTTTTTTTGTTCCTTCATCAACCAATAATATTAAAATTCAACTTGAATGATTCATCATCATTACCTTTCTGAGCAACCTCAAAGGAAGTTGTTAGATAAGAATCAAGTTTCACGAAGGTGAAACTTTATGATGACCTAGGTCGTTTAAATATTTGTTTTATTATATCTTAATTCTTTCTAGTATTGCTCCACAAGAACCACTACCACTAGAACCGCAACCGCTATTTTTTTAAATATATTTTTTTATTATTTCCTATTGTGTAGCCGATCGGTTAACCGCCAGTTTTGTTAACCGTCGATTCTAGTTCAAGAAAATCTTGAAGTGGACCCGAACTGGGCATCGCTAGTCCAGTTTTGATCCAGTTCGCTGATTCGCCTGTTTATTTTGATCAGCTCTATCCTCAACCAAGATATCAAACTGCATTATACATATTTTACATAAGTTGACCCTAAATAATGTGCTCCTGTTTTTTTTTATAAAACTATAATTTCTTCATAAAAGTGGCATATACTAAAAGCACTTGAACTTGAAGTGCATATTGGAAGTTCTACACTCCAAAGTCTACGCCGATTTTCCATCACAAAATGAAAAAAACAACAGTTGGTCAAATTGTTGGGATATATATAATCCTGCGGCAAAACTTGTATGTATGTCTGGTTTTCCTTACATTAGGAGTGGGTATGCGAAAGTTCTACATCTGCCCGCCCTTGTTCCACTTCCGCTTCCGCAGATTTGCAAAAAAAATTTGGGGCTTGCATTCCGCTCTGCGAATATTTTGCAAAATACAAATTCCACTTCGGCAAAAAAACTTTGTAGAAGCGGAAGCGGCGACGGAAGTTCCACCATTTTGTCAAAAAATATTAATTGTTAATAAATTCTTATTTTTTTTATTCTGTTAGTTTTCCTAATAAAATGAAAATCAGATCAAATCCCCCAGGGCAGTTGGTCGTTTCGTTGCATGAACAAGAAAATGCAAAAAGAAAAAAAACAAACAAACAAATGGCGCACCTCTTGAAACTATCAGGATTAACTATCAAAGTTGAGTAATAGTAGAATTAGAAGCTTGAAGACGACTGCTGAAACTATTTAGATTTTGAAGCAACTCTGCATACGTTATAATAGCAAACCAAGTTAGAACATAAACGAAAGAATGTTTAAAGAATGAAATAAATAGAACTTAGAATAATTACCTATCTCAGAATCACGCGCATCAACTTCATCATTCGTATCATCACCTTCATCTCCTTCCATAACCACACCCACAGTATATATGCATCTTGATTTTTTGGATACCCAATTTTGCGTTAATACTAGTGCCTCAACTGTGATGGAGGTCATAGAAGCACGGGTTGAATACAAGATTCGACCTCCAATGCTAAAGACGGCTTCGGATGGAACAATGGAGATCGGGATTGCAAGTACATCTCTTGCCATCTATGCTAGAATTGGATACATAGATTCCTTCTTCTTCCACCAAGATAGAATAACTAGCTCGATTTGTCACAGTAAACAAATCGTCTCCAGATAGATATCAAGCTCTGACTTATTGAATGCATTACTCATATCATCCTTGAAATTTTCAAACTTAGAGAACGACTGACTCATCCCTGCCGTGGCTGGATTAGAAGAGGAAGATTTATCATAAATCTTATCATACTCTACAAAGACTCCTCTCACACACAGGATAACCTTATTATAAGCCGTAGTTTTGTCTTTTTTGCACATAGTTTTATTAAACCAATAACTGAACCACTTCATCTTTGTCCAGGGATGTAAAACTATAACAACCATAAAGAAGAGATTCACCTTCTTTATCCTCGGGTTAGGTTTTTTCTTTTTCACTATCGGTGGTCAAAACAATTTGATTGAGCTTCCCCCAATATTTTCAATAATTGAATTGTTGGCCATGGCCATGAGGCGCAAAACATCATCTTCGTCTTATGCATAAATATAGAGTTGTTGCTATACCCTTGTCACCTCCTAAATAAACAAGTTAAATTTAAATTTAGGAAGAAAAGAAAAGTTTAAACTTTAGATTATTACCTGAAAGAATATATGTGCAGTCGTGATTTTTTATGCGGAGAATGTGAGGGTAACATCCTTGAACATCTTCAAGAACGTACAGGGGTGCATTACCCGAGCCCAATCATATGCAGTAGGAACAAGGTCGTTCTCTTTTGGATTACCATCTTTATCCACAGGAGTCAAATAATTTAACAACATCCTATCCTCATCGATCTTGTCCTCAAACACTTTTTTGTAATCCAGCATGGATTAAATCATGTCGTAAGTTGAGTTCCATCTAGTGAAACAATTCGTAACTAACATCCCCTTCTTCCATATGTCATGTCGGACAATGTACATCTTGAAAGAATCAAGACGATTTGATGAGGACCTGACATACGTCACTGTGACTCTCATCTTATCCATATAATCTTTCAGCACATCTAATTCATCCATCACAATTAAGTTCAGAATGTGTAACCTACATCTGACCGGCACACATTGATGAAAAGTTATGAGAATATGCAACAAGTAATATACATTCACAAAAATGTTTGCTCACCTATTTATTCTTGTGTTATTGGATAATGTGACCATCAAAGGTGGAAAACGCATTGTCAAGAGTCACTGTCAATACCTTCTCCACCCCAATACCCTAAACAATCCTCCATGCTCTTCGAGATTCCCGTTCCAGCATGATCATCAAGCTTGAAAAAGCATATAATGCATTGGTATTGTGGTCGATGAAATGTGCAGTTGGACACATATATGTAATGTTTTGACATAATGTCTAAGTGTCTATCGTCAGACATAGACGATGGTTGAGCTCCAACATTATTTCCTTTAATTTTGACATTTCCTCCACAGACACGGCCATAACATCACATCTTACCATTCTTCTAGAAATATGCGCAAAGCGAGGCTCAAATTGGCTAAGTATCCTATGAAAACCTTCATTCTCAACCATTCGAAATGGAAATTCATCTAGAATGATACACTATGCAACGGCTCTTCTGAGAAACTTTTCACAAATACCTATAAATTATTATAGCCTCTTTAATCTCAGCAGTGGATGAAGTTGCATCAAAAATCATTTTCAGTTGTGAGGGGTCTTTCTTCGTGTCCTCATTCTTCTATCTTGGCAACCGATGTAATGAGATTTCATAGCTCCAGTTCCTGCATGAATACAATGTGTAGAAACAGTCCAAGTACAGTAATTGCATCTCGCCTTTGGATTTGCGGGATCCAACGGCGCCAGGACAGTGAAGTGGTCCCACAACCATGATCTTCTAGTTTTTTCTTTCGGATTAGGAGCGACATAGGTGTGAGGGTAAGACCGCGTACATCTGACCCCCCAGACCCCAACTTAGTTGTGAATATACTGGGTACGTTGTGGATTGTGGATAGGTGTGAGGTTCTCATGTGTATCATTAAAGTCATGACAATTGGTCACCATATCCAAATCATCAGATTCCCTTTCCATGTGATAATCCTAAAACTAAAATGAATAATAAATCAATTGCAGCAATTGCAACAATATATCAATTCCAGAATTCTAAACATGCAAGAATTGATAAAAATCCATGAGAATAGTTGTGATATAATCCTAAAGTGATGATAACATCAATGTAATCCCTCACATCAGATTCTACATAGTTCTTTCTCTACTATCTTATATTACTCTATTATTTTCCTACACCTACAATCATATTTTTCACACTAAAATTCCCCTCTCCGAAAATATATTCCAACCCCCTCCTCCACTTTCTCCACCCTCTCCAAAGTTTTTATTTGTTTTCTATTTTTTTCATTTATAATTTATATAACCAATCAATATGCATAATCAATTATTAAATAGCAAAATAATTATAAATTGAAAATTGATTTATTTAATTCAAAATTGAAAATTACAACATAGATTAAAGTGCGACAATTATAAAATAGAATAACAAAATAATTCTTATTCCAAATATTTTTAATCCACATATATATAATAAAAACTAAAGATAAAAATTATTTAAATAAATCTTTTAAATATTTATTTTCTTATTCATCCCTCTCACTATTTTATTTATGAATTTAATAATTAAATGAATTATTTCATTATCTATAATAAAAAAATTATAATAAATTTAATTGTTTCTCCATGGAGTAGAGATGGAGATGCTCTCCTCCATGCGTCCCTTCTCCATTACCATCCCCAACGGTGAAGTACGATCGAACTCGGGAGCCGGGCACAACAATTGGGGTACACGGCTTTGTCCATTTAAACCCATTAAAATAATATTTATCATTATATATAAGTGTTGTATCTATATCTATAGCAATATAACATTAAAAATTATTGAGACTTTTTGTTGGTTACCATGGTATCCGACTACATCGTAATCGATTTATCCTTAGGGGCCCATGCACAGCGTCCACAACACATGGATCAATCAAACACGGGTTGGGTAGCCCGTGGGACGTGGCACTAACGCATTGCCTACAACGAGAAATCCGCATTGTTCTAGCGGAGATTCAAATACGAGACCTCTAGGCAAGCCCTGATGGCCTCGATCTTTACCACTGAGACAACCTGTCGGGGTTGAAAAAAATTATTGAGACTTGATAGTGTAAATTGTGTGTGTTTATCTATAAAAAAAATATAAGATTACAAATTCAATTATAGGGAAAATATGAATATAAAAAAATAACAAAGAGCAACTAATTAATTACACGAAATAGATGGTTACAAATAATTTTCATACAAATTTAAATCTCAATTATGATGAAAACAATAGTTGAGGAGATATGCTGATGTTGCACAATACCTTTTGAGGAAAAGTAGCAAAAATAGTATGAGAACAGCAGTGTTCTGAGAATTGTAATTGAGAATTGATGGTATATAAGATAGCGGATTTCACTTACTAAAAAAAGAGACTACGCTTCGATTTCATTTTTTGATGTATAAAAAAATACTATTACAATAAATAATAATTAAATAAAAATTGAGAAATAGAAGGTGAAATCAAAAATCAACTTAGAATTTTTTTTTTGATAATCTGTTTTATCCGACTACGTGTCACTAATCCACAAAGGCCCATACACGGCGCCCATAACACATGGACCGGGCAAATCGTGGGTCAGGAGGGCCCGTGGGAAATGGTCCAGACACATTAGTCTCAGCGATGCATTTCCACAGGCTGGTGTGGGCCGGGATGAGGCTAGCAAACAAGCGCACTCACAACCGTCGCTCGTAGGATTCGAACACGAGACCTCTAGGCGTGCCTTGATGGTCTCGATCTTCACCGCTGGGATAACCCGTCAGGTTAAAAAAATCAATTTAGAATTAAAAAAATATTCAGGGGAAGCAGCTTTGATACCATTGATTGGAATAAGGAAATCTGATACTCTAATAAATCTAATAGCATCATCACTTCTGAAACGAGAAAAATTAGTTGAAACCTTTTCGTTAAAAACTGGTTGGACGGTTATAATCAGGAGCTTTTCTAGGTTTCAATTATTTCAAAGACAATTTTTTTTATTTTTAAAAAAAAACTTAACCTATAATTTTGTAGGGGTGGTCCCCACAGGCCCCCCTTCTCCACCTTTAAAGTCAGGCCACTAGCGAGGCCAGGAGACGGCTCTGGGACTATGAGCGC
>JAOWBN010195190.1:0-15305 GCA_028565015.1 Pinguicula moranensis
AAAAATAATTTATTTGCTCAACAGTTATGAAAATTAATAATTTTATCGATTCAAATAATGATAAAAAATAATAAAAGCTACCTAATTTATTTAGACTAACTGAGTTATTTATACTATCTAATTTATTTATATCAATATTTTTTAAAATAGATTTAAATAGAGTCAATTTATTAAACATAGATGAAAAAAATGTATTTACATGAATCTTTTATTTTTTATTTTTTATTTTTTAGATTAAGAAAAAAAATTACATTGTGGGGATGGGGTGGGGGAGGGCCAGGCCTAGCCCCCCTGATCCGCCATTGGTAGCAGGGGATACAATACAATACAGAGAGGAATACTTTCTACATTCGAGTCTCAAAACCCAAAGGTCGAAACGCAATGAATTGAATCAACGTTTGTATTTTCAAGACAGGGAAATTTCTCTTTCACTGTATTATCCCCATAATCTAGTCTAGATTCTCATTCTCGTAGAGCGTAATTCCTCCTTTCGCCCCTTGGCTCTAGCTAACAAAAGTAGAGGGGCAAGTTTGGTAGAAGACTGAATTTGATGAATGAGAAATCTTTTCATTAATCTATATTTCATCGTATACATTGTTTTCTTATAGGAATAGAAAATGGTCCAAATATGGTAGGGTTTGAGATAATGGAAAGGATTACTTTAATTGATCATTTCCCTTTTACAACTTTCATTTAATTAAACCTATCATATTTGGATTCTTCCTATAGTCAACACTCCCTCTCAAGTTGGATTTGGTCTATAACTCCTAACTTGCTTAATACATTGATAAAACTGGGACCTGAAACTGCCATTGTTAGAATGTCGGCTAGTTGATCTTCTGATCTCACGAAGGGAAGACTCAGGACTCCACCATCATAATTTTTCTTTTATGAAGTGTTTATCAATCTCCACATGTTTTGTTCGATCGTGCTGTACTGGGTTCTCTGAGATGCTTATTGCAGCTTTGTTATCACATCTCAATTGACTTGCTCCAGATATCGGGTATCCCAGTTCAGCCAATAGTTTTCTCAACCATAGAATTTCAGATACTCCACGCGCTATTCCTCGAAATTCTGCTTCCGCGCTATTCCTCGAAATTCTGCTTGAAAGGGAAACTACTTTCTGCTTCTTGCTCTTCCAAGTTACAAGATTTCCCCCGATTAACATAAAGTAGCCGGCAGTAGATTTTCGATCAACTGGATTACCTGACCAATCTGCATCAGTGTATCCGTGTATGTCGAGATGGCCATTTTTCTTAAAAATAATCCCATTTCCTGGAGATCCTTTTAAGTATCGAACAATCCCCAGTGCTGCTTCCATATGTTCCATCTGAGGATTATGCATAAACTGACTGATGACTCCCACTGCATAAGCTATATTTGGTCGAGTGTGAGATAGATAGATTAATTTCCCGACCAGTCGTTGATATCGTTCTTTATCTGCACAGATCTCCCTCTGTCATTTGTAACTTGTGATTTACTGTAGCTGGAGTTTCTGCTGGTTTGCACTCAAGCATTCCTATTTCTGCAAGCAAATCAAGTATATATTTTTCTGGGAGATAAAAATTCCTTCTTTCTTTTTCTGAACTTCAATACCAAGAAAGTATTTTAGTTTCCCTAAGTCTTTCATATCAAATTCCTGGAATAGATTCTTTCGCAGTTCTGCCATTTCCTCTGTAGCGTTTCATGTGATTATCATATCGTCAACATATATAATCAAACAAGTATTCAACACACCCTTGGGCTTGAGAAATAAGGCGTGATCTGAGTTATTTTGTCTGTATCCATATCTTTTCATCACAGAAGTAAATCTTCCAAACCATGCTCGCGATGACTGCTTAAGCCCATACAGAGCTTTCTTTAATCGATATACCTCATGATCCTGAAATGACTCTGAGAAACCAGGTGGACTTTTCATATATACTTCTTCCTCAAGATCTCCATGTAGGAAGGCATTTTTTACGTCAAATTGTTGCAATGGCCAATCCAGATTTGCGACAATAGAGAATAATACCCGAATAGTATCAAGTTTTGCGACCGGGGAGAATGTCTCAGAGTAATTGACCCCATATGTTTGAGTATATCTCTTTGCTACTAACCTAGCCTTATATCTTTCAATCGTACCATCGACTTTGTATTTAACTGTGACACCCATCGACATCCTATTAGTTGTTTTCCAGTTGGCAGACTACACTTTTTTCATGTTCCAGTTGAAGTATTTTCTTGGGATTGAAATAGCTCGTGGGCCCAAGAGAATTGTTCTATCTCAACGAAAGTATGTTTTTGATTTGCTCCAGGAGACAGGTATGTTGGGTTGCAAGCCTGCAAAGATGCTGATTGACCAGAGGGTGAAATTGAGTGCAGAAGCAGGCGGGCCAGTTGATAGGTAACAATATCAAAGGTTGGTAGGTCGACTTATATACCTGAATCATACTTGACCTGATATATCATTTGTTGTGAGTATGGTTAGTAGGTATATGCATGACCCTAAAAAAGGGTCACCTGGATGCAGTGCACTAGATATTGAGATACTTGAAGAGTGCACTGGGAAAAGGGTTGATCTTCAGTAAGAATGAGCATCTGAATATCGAGGGATATTGCGACTCAGATTGGGCGAGTTAAGCTGATGATAGAAAGTCCATGTCCGGTTATTGCATGTTTGTAGGAGGCAATCTAGTTTATTGGAAGAGTAAGAAACAGACAGTAGTGGCTCGTTCTACAGTTGAGGCAGAATACAGAGCTATGGCCTTGAATGTTGCTGAGATGATTTGGTTGAGATCCATACTTATGGAACTCAAGATGGATCCAGATCCTAAATTAAAGTTGTGGTGTGACAACAAAGTAGCTATCAGCATTGCTAACAACCCAGTACAACATGATACAACCAAGCACGTGGAAATTGATAGGTTCTTCATCAAAGAAAAATTAAATAGCAAGTTGTTGAAACTGAATCACATAATCACTAAAGCACAAGTTGCTGATGTGTTGACTCAAGGTCTGAGTTCCCTAGATCTTGAGAGACTCTGTAACAAGATGGGCTTAGTTGATATCTTTCGCCCATCTTGAGGGGAGTGTTGAAAACAATGTCTCCATCAATAATTGTACAAGTTTGGTGAGACGAAAAACAGTACGCGAGGATGAAAGAAACAATAAATGCAGAGTTCACGCTCAAAAAGAATCTGTCACCTCATCACACCAGACAGACAGACGAAATCTGTATCGCACGAGAAGCTTTACATTTATTGTTTTTTTTTTCTTTTGTCTAAAGTTCGTATTATAAATACGAACGAGTTGTAATGAATATGTATAATAAGTTTTCGAATAATAAGAAGAGTGAAGAAATTTCTCTCATTTTTTCCGAACCATTTTACAATTCAACGTCACCTTTTTCCATGGGGCAATCGTTCCTCCTAAACTCGTCCTGGGCATCTTATGCCTTTAATATTCAATGTGACAGCTTTGAATGACACTGTATGGTCCCGTTTGTGGATTAACAGGCAGGCTTTAGAACAATCCTATAGACTCTTGAAAATTTCATCAACTCAAATAAGTTCTCTAACCAGGAAAACAAGTTCCTTGAAGATCCGTGGGTTCCAAACTTTCATAGGAATGTCATGAAATTGTATCCAAATCTCATCACGATGCCACTCTGCTTGTGTCGTCCACCGGCAAATACTTGTTAATCCTCTACCTTCCCATTTGTCTCTATGTATGAGAACTTGGAGGACTTGCTCCTCTTACTCTGTTCGGACTAATATTTCTTCACTTGCAAGCTTAGACAGTTTCACAGTTTCAAGCCCAGTGGATTGGGAAAGGAAAGTAAGGAATTCCTCATTGAGAATTCTTTTAGTTGACCAACCAGACATAAATCTAACCATCATTGTTCCTCATCAGTAGGAGTACAGATAACTTATGGTGGCGTCTGAGGGACATTCCCTCTTGATTTGAGTGTTCTATTGGCACCCAATTTTCTCAACTTATTCTGGTTCTGCTGGCCCTCAATTTTTCGATATTTGTATTTCATGAAGTTAGCCTTAATCATCACATCGACCATCTTGACATTGTTTAACGTCTGTTCCATAGCTAAGATGTCGTCAACTACCACAAACCTAACAAATCCAAACTTCTTCCCCTGTTTGACAAGTTTAGTAGGTTGATACACATCCGCAGGGTGTAAAAATGGCATTTCAGGGTGTAAAAATGGTTGGATTCATTCCCAAAATTGATTTTGGGTGGCCACCTAAAGTAAAATGGTGGCTACTAAAAATACTAGAGTGTAGCTTCTAATCGTCCCAGGGGGCACCATGTTGTCTTTGGCGACCGCCCAAAATGCGGTCTGGGAGTTTCTTTGGTTGACAGTGGGCGCCATCATCTCCTTTGGCAAGTTACTGATGGTGTGTGATGAGCGCCGAAATCATTGTAGAGAGTGTCTGATGGTCAGTGGCGGGCGCTAGGCTTGCTATGGCAAGCGCCAAAATCACTGCGAGAGTGTCTGATGGTCGATGTCAGGCTCTAGGATCATCCTGGCAAGCGTCAAACTCATTGCAATCATCTTCTGCTTGTTCTAGGTGGGTACCAACCCTGTGCAGGCGGGAGCCAAGTTCAGTCAACATAATTAGCTCACGATCATGTAGTCGTCTCCTAAATGTAAGGTTCCAGTACCAAACACCATTCTCCATACATCCCAAACCAGATACATGATCATTCTTTTCACATGAAAACCGATATAGAATAAAAATAGAGTTGCAAAACATCCATCACCCGTCCAATTTATTTTCCAGAACAATGTTGAAGAACCATCCACCGACTCAAATCGCATTATGTGAATTGTACCAGTTTTCCTGCCCAGCAGATAACCAAATATCAGTCCACACCTTAGACACTGAATCCTGAAAGGATATCAGATTTAATTCACTTGGATGGTCATCTTTGCCAAAATATTTGGCCCGTATTACCACACACCACAGATTGTCCGGGTTCCTTCGAAGCTACCACATCCACTTAGCCAACAACGCCATATTAAGGGAATGCAAATCTTTAATAGTCAATCCTCCCTCAATTTTTTGTAGACAAAGGTTGTCCCACTTAACCGAATGTATAGGCCTATCAGAATTACGAGTTCTTCCAAATGAAACTACTCTGAATCTGAATCATTTTTCTAATCAACTTCTTTGGGGCTCGAACTAAGGATAGAAAATATATTTGTAGACTTGATAGGGTGGATCTCATCATAGACATGTCCTGCATAGGAAGGGAATTTATTTTTGCACCGTTCAAATCTTCTCTTCATCATATCTAGCAACGGATCTCACATCTTAACACAACTTGGGCTATCTCCAATCGGGATGCCTAAATAGATAAATGGCAAGGAGCCCGACTAACAAATAGTTGAGGTGATGACATGAGTAAAATTCAACATGAATAGTAGATTCGATGGCATGAATAGATCATGTTTGGGTATAAATATGTGTATTTACTTGTATGAGATGAGAGAAAAAAAAAAGGTCGAGAAAATAAGTTGAGAAGAAAAGCTTACATAGCCTTCATTGTTCTTTACATTTTGTTATGTTGTTATCATTTGCTTACTTCACAGCACATTATTAGCACGAATCTACTATTGGGCTACTAGCATTCTTACTGAGGTAAAATTAATTAATTATTGTTATAATGTCTAATCTTTCTAAACTTGAGTTTGTGGCTTTGGACATCACAAAAAAAATTATTTGTCATAGATTCTTGATACGGAAATCCATGAGATACCATAAAAAAATGCAAATAAAGTATCTTAACAAGATAAGACGAAAGCCATGATATTTTATTTGTCGCCATATTGATGAGGGGCTCAGAGCAGAATACCTCATTATAAAATATCTTGCAAATCTTTGGAAAAATCTCAAAGAGAGATATGATCACCATAAAATGGTGATAATTCTAAAAGCTTGTTATGAGTGGTGCATTTACGCTTATAAGATTTTAAATCAGTAAGCGAATATAATTCGGCCATGTTTAAAATCAATTCTTAACTAAAGTTATGTGGTGAAAAGATTACTGATAAGGACATGCTAGAGAAAACATTCTCTACTTTTCATGCCACTGATATGCTCTTGCAACAGTAATACCGTGAAAAGGGTTTTAAGAAGTACTACGAATTAATTTTGTGTCATCTTTTGGCTGAAAAAAATAACGAGTTGCTAATGAAAAATCATCATTCACGTCCCAGTGGTTCTATTTATTCCTAGAAGTGAATGCGTATACATTTAACCGAGGCCCTCGCTGTAGTCATGGTTGTAGTCGTGGAAATTAGAAAAATCATCCTTACTCTTACCACAATAATCCCAATAATACAAATAACCACCAGAAGTGGGAGAAAATGATAATTTGTAAGGTTGCAACGAAAAATATCGGGGCAACAAGAATGTAAAAAATGTTTGTAATAAATGTGGGATGAACAATCATTGGTCTCGTACCTGCCATAAGCCGAATCACCTTGTAGATCTCTATCAAGCTTCAATAAAAGTTAAAGAAAAGAATGCGAAGACAAACTTTGCCCGAAATTCAATGCAAAATGTAGAAATGACATTTGTACAAGATGATTTCTTCCATGGTCAATTTGATATGGGTATTCAGATGTTGTTGACTTCCTTGTCCACCACGATCCAATGAATAGTGGCAAAAATATTTAAGTTTTTTGTATTTTATTTAGTTATCAGCGTTATGTTTTACTTATTATGTAATAATTACTTTATCATAAGTAATGAAATATTATTTGATTTCATTCATTGTTTCTTAATTTTACTTATTTATTGAATATAACTATGAATTTATCCAAGTCAAATGAGAAAGACGCATGTCTCGCTGACAAAGTAACAACACACAACATACTCAATAATAAAAAAATATTTTGATTTTCTATTGACAAGAGAAGCGTATGTTAATACAATATCTGGTAGTCCAAAATTAATTGAAGGCTCCGAAAGAGCACAAATTGTACTACCACAAGGGACAAACATTACAATTAATGATGCTCTATTTACATCTAAGTATCGACGAAATTTATGTAGTTTTAAATATATTCACTGAAATAGATATCATATCGAGACTATGAAGAAAAAGATGAAGAATACTTATGCATTACATCAATTATTTTGGGTAACAAATGCATCTTAAAAAGATTACACGTAATGTCTTATAGATTGTATTATACAACAATAAGAATAGTTGAAACTTATGCTATTGAAAGTCTAAAAATTACTAAAACTTTCAAAGTTTGGCATGACCTGTTGGGCCATCTCAGATCATTTATGATGCGAAAATTATAGAAAATTCATGTGTTCATTCAATCAAAAACCAGAAGATTTTTCAAACTAGTGAATTTTCATGTGTTGCTTACTCTCAAGGCAAACTTATTACAAGACCTTCATTAAATAAAGTTGGGTATGAGAACCTTACATTTTTTGGATAGAATTCAGGGAGATATATGTGGGAATATACACCCACCATGCGGATCATTTAAATATTTTATGGTTCTGATTGATTCTTCAACTAGATGGCCGCATGTTATCTACTCGCAATTTAGCTTTTACAATATTATTTACACAAATAATTTGCTTGCGAGCTCATTACCCTGATTTTTCAATAACGAAATTTTGACTAGATAATGCTAGTGAATTTTCATCACGAGTCTTCAATAACTACTGTATATCAATTGGGATAACCATTGAGCATCCTATTGCACATGTTCATACACAAAATAGTTTAGTTGAATCATTTATTAAACGCCGCCAATTGATTGCAAGGTCATTGCTTATGCATTCTAAAGTCCTCGTATCTACTTGGGGACATGCAATTTTGCATGCGGCTGCACTTATTCGTATCCGGCAAAGAAGTTGTAATAAATTCTCTCCAATGCAAACGGTATATGATCATAAACCAAATATTTCTCATCTAAGAATATTTGGATGTGTGGTATTTGTACCAATTACTCCTCCACAACGCACAAAGATGGGTCCTCAAAGGAGGTTGAGAATTTATGTTGGATATGAATCTCCATCGATAATTAAATATTTAGAACCATCAACTGGAGATTCATTTACAGCAAGATTTGCTGATTGTTATTTTGATGAATCAATTTTTCCAATATTAGGGGGAGAAAATAGACAGCTGGAAAAGATAATATCCTGACATGAATCTTCGTTATCACATTTTGATCCTCGTTCTCGACAATGTGAACTTGAAGTTTAAAAGATTATTCATTTGTAAGATTTAGCAAATCAATTGCCAAATGCATTAATCGACCTGAAAAAAGTAACCAAGTCTCATATATCAGCTGCAAATGCTCCGGTTAGACTTAATATCACAGAAGGACAAGTTTTTGCCACAAATGAGTCTAAATCACGCATGAAGCGTGGAAGATCAATCAGTTCCAAAGATAAAAATTCTCGAAAAAGAAAAGGAACAAACAAGAATGGTCCAAAAGAGGAAATAAAATCTCTAGCAGAGACTCATAATACTCCAAAAGAGGTAAACGACATAAATGAAGAAAATCAGGTACCTAAAAATGAGGAGATCTCCATAAATTATGTCGTAAAGAAAAAAAGATGGAATCGAGATGAAACAAACGTCAACGATATTTTTGTTTATAATATTGCATAAAATATCATGAAAGAGAATTGAGATATTGAACCTACATCTATGAAGGAATATAGGCGTAGACATGATTGGCCCAAATGGAAAGAAGCAATTGCTTCAAAGTTCTGTTCATTAAAGAAACATGAAGTTTTTGGACCAGTAATCCATATACCAAAATGTATAAAACCAATAAGATATAAATAGGTATTTGTGCAAAAAAAAAATGAGAATAATAAAGTCATGAGATATAAAGCATGACTTATCGCGCAAGGTTTTACCCAAATACCATACTTTTATTATGAAGAGACGTATTCTCCTATAATGGATGCAATCACAGTTCGTTATTTGATGGATGTAGTGATAACCTATTTATATGTCTTACTAGAAAATTATATATATATATATATATGTATGAAAATTTTTGAAGTATTTAAATGCTTGAAGCACAAAGTTCAAATTTTTGAAAGATTTATTCGATTACACTAAATAAATCTCTATATGAACTGAAACAATCCGGACATATGTGATTCAATTGTTTGAGCACATACTTATTAAAAGCAGGATATAAAAATGATCCAATATGCCCATGTGTTTTTATAAAGAGGTCTGGATATGAACTTGTCATTATTGCTGTCTATGTAGATGACTTAAATATTATTGAAAATCATAAAGAGTTATCAAAGGCAATAGTTTGTTCGGAGAAAGAATTTGAAATGAAAGACATTGGAAAAAAAGTGTGTTTAGGTCTTGTTTAGATCTTCAAATTGAACACTTGACAGAAGAAATTTTTGTGCATCAATTTATTTATTTGAAAAAGTGCTTAGAAGATTTTATGTTGATAAAGCAAATCTATTTAGTACAGCAATGGTGGTAAGATCACTTGATGTGAAAAAAGATTCATTCCGTCCTCACAAAGACGGTGAAGAACTTCTTGATCCTGAAGTACCACATTTTAGTGCAATTGGAGTACTAATATATCTTGTTAATAACACAAGACCTGATATATTATTTGCAGTAAATTTACTAGTAAAATATAGTTCTTCTCCAACTAGAAGACAATAGAATGGAATCAAACATGTTTTCTGATATTTTCGAGAAACAATGGATATAGGTTTATACTATACCAGTATACCTAATCCAGAATTAATCTGTTACGCTAATGTTGGATATTTATCAGATTCACACAAAGTTAGATCTCAAACGGGTTATCTGTTTATTTGTGGAGGTACAACCATTTCATGGCATTCTGTTAAACAAATATTAGTCGCTATTTCCTCCAACCATGCAGAAATTCTTGCAATTTATGAAGAAAATCGTAAATGCATTTGGTTAAGGACCATAACCCAAGATATTCGTGGAATGTGCTTGACGACCAAGAAAGATATCCCAAATATTCTTTATGAAGATAATACAGCTTGCACTGTTCAATCGAAACAAAGCTTCATTAAAGTGGATAGAACGAAGCATATATTCCCCAAAATTTCTCTGCGGCGAGTTTAGCCACCACCTCCGGGCTACTAAAATCTTGTCTAATGGGGAGATAGTTGGGCGACCCCCTTGGGACATTAAACGACTAACGAAGTTGTCTGACTACGCTCGAGCAGAGTTCAGGCCCGGAGGTGGTGGCTGAACTCGCCGAGTGCCTTATACTCTGCTTCGGCACTAAGCCTGTTGGACCGTAGGTGCGATGATTTACTTCACGGGCGAGGTCTCTGGTTCAAGTCCAGGATGGCCCACTACCATATCCTGCAGAGTGGGCAAAGTGAAGCCGCGGTGTTCTTTGACGCGTTGGCTACAGTGTGATAGTGGAACCCGCCATTCTCATTGATTTCCCTTGAAACTACTATTATAGACGCTTTACGCCCAATCATTCCGGATAACGCTTGCATCCTCTGTCCTACCGCGGTTGCATACAGAAAATGCTGGAGCGAAGAGATCCATACGGGGCGTCGTCTAATCCGAGAAGAAATTGATGAACCTTCTCGGATAACACATGAACTTCAAAAAAATGGTGATATAAATACCCAGCAAATTCAATCAAATGACAACCTGACAGATTTGTTCACCAAAGCACTACTTACTGCAACTTTTGAAAAGTTAGTCAAATGGATTGGAATGAGAAAGCTCAAAGATATAAACAACAGGGAGAGATGTTAAAATCATGTATTCTTTTTCCTTCACATTTTTTCCCACGAGGGATTTTTCCTAGTGAGGTTTTAATGAGATATGATAGAATGGATATTCGATGTAGAGTATTATGGAATTATTATATGAATATCTATAGTTGAACCTCAAATAGTTGAGGTGATGACATGAAGTAAAATTCAACATGAATATTAAATTTGGTGGCATGAATGATAACTCATGTTTGGATATAAATATTTGTATTTATTTATATGAGATGAGAGAGAAAAAAAATTTGAGAAAATAAATTGGAAAGAAAAGCTTACGTAGCCTTAATTGTTCTTTGCATTTTGTTAAGTTGTTATTATTTTCTTTATTATTTCACAACAAATTTATATTTTTCGTTGCATTTATAAAGTTTGTACGTGGACTTTGCTTAAGAAAATAGATAAATGCCATGAAAAAACACAAAAAAGGGCATACAACTAGGGCTGTAGCTGTACTCCTTCATGGAACTCTTGTATTGGGCTTAAGAAGCCCAGTTTCATCTGTGTCAACTATGAACACAGTATAAAATCTCTTAAATAAACACAGTAAAACATCATTAAATGCCAAATCATAGGTCTATTTAATGACAAATAAAAGTATCAACAAATAATCCGCCGCACAAGTACTTGCAGTAACCTGTACCAAACTCATAAAGAACCCTTTAAATAAAAATGACCGAAAAATTACACAATATATTTACAAAGTCATCTCAAACAATCCTGATGTACCACTCCAACAAACTCCCACACAGTACATCCATGTGCAACGAAAACATTGGACCCCACAACGAAATTACTTCTGTACCCCTCACGTTTAAGGGGTAGCCATTATTTTCTCTGTTCCTCCCCGGGGGGTAAAATTGGAACGATGTACACTGGATGCTCCCAGTGACCATTCCCAATTGCCGGCATAAATCCGTACGGATACTGCCCCGTCTGGTAAACTCCTCCGTTCGCCAACACCGGCACACGGTAAACCACCTGTGCCGCCACGGACCCGCCGTTTGCAGTTGAATCGTTGACATTTTCAGTAAATCCGTGATTCTCTGGCAGTGCCACTCCCGGTATCTGCAAGAGATCCAATGGCGGCGGCCCATTGTTCGGCTGATACTCCTTATCGAATCCGAACAGATAATCCGGATTCGACGGCGTGCCCGGATCCGATTTCATCTGCGGTGCGGGTTTCGGGCTATGGATTTCGAAGATGAATAGGCGGAGCCTGGCCGGCTTTGCGGAGATCCTCTGCATGCGGTCGTACTCCACCATCATGTGCTCCAGATCCTCGTCGTCGATCAGGGAGACCAACGCGTCCAGATCCTCGCCGGGAAACTGGTACTTGACATAAATCTCGGATCCTTCTCTTCTTCCGGCGAGGGAATTCAGCCTCGCGGTGATTTCGGAGAATCTGACGTGGCGGTCGACGGCGAGGATCTTGGTATCGCCGCCGGCGTACGAGAGATGCCGGTCCGTCGGCCGTGATAGAATCTTTCCGCCGTAGCTGACGAGTAATTTGACCTTTCCGCCATTAGTGATGGTGTTGCTGGAGTTTTGCCTCTCCATGTGTGCTTCGTCAGAGGAGTCTGCGGCAACAACTTTACGAAGATACTGCTGCAAACGAAGAAATTTTTGGCTGCTTTCCCGCAGATAGTTGGGTGTATTCCACTGAAGCCCGCTACTTAATAATAATGGGAAATACGTGGACCTCCACTACACTTTCCAAAATAGGGAAAAGATCCCCAGTAGTCTTTCAAATTTCAAAAATCCCCCCAGTCACAGGGGCAAAAATGATACTTGACTTGACTTGACTATATGCTATTCTTAAGCTTATTAAGCATTAAAACAAATGCAAAATGAATTAAATCAATAAAATGCTTGGAAGTATTGTGTTGTAGGAGTTATTTAATAATAACGTTAAACTTGGAGGACTAATTGTTTAGTATGTTTTTCTGATGGGGGTGTTGGTGCATGTGGGAGCATCATCGTATGGTATGGGATCCCTATTGTAACGAAATGGAGGAGCCGATTTTGGGTCCACGCGGAGTCCGCAATGAGAAATGATATAGCGCAGAACAAAAGAGCACAAGACAAGCGCAAGACAACACAAAATGGACAATTATACCCAGTGTTAAGTTTTGTATCAGTGTTTAACACGAGGGTATAATGGTGAAATCACTCTGTCTTTCACTTGTCTTGCGTTCTTTTGTCTTGCGCTATATCATTTTTCGTCCGCAATTGATATGGGGTGGGGGAGAACAGAAATCGTCCCGTGGAAGTATTGGGATGGATAATTATAAAATCTTCTTCGATTTTCAAATGAGATTCCGAGGCTCTTTCCTTTATAAGGAAAGATTTGGATTTGGTAACATGGATCTCTATACTATATATACGACACTTTTGAACGTTTATGGTGTCAAATTGAGACCTCAACCTAAAAACTTTATAGAATAAAAGGTAAAGTTCACTTTACACCTTAAATTTTGACTTATATAATTTGTTGTCCTCTACTCTTTATTATAACACTGTATAACCTCGAGTAGGTGATATAAAATGTTGGAATTTTTACCCTTGCAATAAATTTACAAAAATAAAAACAAAGTAAAATGCTTTTATAAGTCAAAGTTAAAAGGGGTAAGACGGTCCAGAATATTTTATCTCACTACCTTTAGCTTTAGGTGGTAAAGTTTTATAAAAAAAAAAAATAGTTGAGTGGTCAAAGTGTTACATTTGTCAAAGTTTACGGAAATATAATTTTTTGTTGTGAATTGGTTTCATAGGCAATGGCAAAACTAAGGTTGGATGGTCCAAGACGGATTAATTTTTTTTAAGGGGTGCACTAATCTTAGACTGTTTTTTTGGATTATTGAAGTTGACTGAAGAAAATTGGCCAAATGGGCCATATGGTAGTTACAATTCTAAATCGGACTTATTAGATGCTCAGTTATCTGAAATAGGTCTTGCAATGCCCAACTGAGAAATTACAGACCCAAAAATGCCCATAGTTTCCTGAAATCTAGCCCAATTCTCTGACTTTCCAAGCCCAATTATAGGGCTTCCCAAAACGACCTCGAGAAGACAAACTTCTCAAGGTTCAGAATGTTAGAACTGATAAATGAGGGAAACCGTATGAATCCCTTATACAATGAACGATTCCATAATTTCAGGGATCTTCCTTATTAACACGAGGTTTCCTTTATCAAGATGTAAGACTCTCCTATAAAAATTGTAATTTGTATAACAGCGAAAAAGTAAAAAAAAGAACATGTTTTGTTCATCTACCCCATTCCGCTTTTATGATATCAGAGTAGGTCATCGGACATTAAAAGCCGATTGTCGATCTCATCATTTACCAATGATGGGGGAGCCCGACAATAGTGTACATCTCAACCCCAAAATTCCAATTCCAATTTCCAAAGAAAATTTATCCGAACAACTTGGACAAATCCTAAATCAAATTATCCAATTGTTTCAATCTGCGACCAACATCTGAAAATTAGTCATCACTTCACATATGAATGAAAGAGACTTACCGACCGAATTCCAGTCAGACATGATGGAAAGACCCACCAAATCATCTCTCTAGAACAATGAAGGGGATAAATCCAGATTGCTTCCATATGGATGCACACTAGTAGGGAATAAGAGCAGCACAATGGCAACTGCTGACAGTCGTCGCGACCACATTTCTGAAATGTCAAGATTTGAAGTTACAAACAATGAAGAAAGTGGCAGAATAAAAGCCCCAAATGGCAAAGCCGATGAAACAAAGAAGAGAATAAAAGTGCCAAATGATATAAACCTTAGAATCTCATGGTATGTGGCCGAAAGTGAATGCTTCAGCCTAACAAAAAATCCCGAGTGGCTGAGTTTGTTGATACGTTGTACTAATAATCGCGAAGAGGTTTCTGCTGTGGGCAACACAGTGGTCGCTGGTAGCCGCAGTAACAATGGTAGAATCAAGTTTGATAGAATGGTGGTTGCAACGATGAGGGAAACGGAGGAATCGGTGTCGGGCGAGGGTTTAGAGGCCAGATAGATCTTTCCCAAATCAAATGTAGTGAAATTGCATACAAGAAAAAAGGTTGGTCAATCCTAAGCTATGGTTATTTGATTGTGGAGCCATTGATACGATGACAAATGAACTTGCTGACATTCGGGTTCCCTCCAACCCAAAGAAAACTTATATCCAAACAGCGAATGGAGGACTGATGCAAGTCAAGAGTGTCGGGTCCATTGAGTTATCTCCTCAGCTCAAATTAAAAAATTGCATCTATGTCCCCACTTTATCATGCAAACTCCTATCTATAACTCATGTTACAAAGGAACTCAATTGTTATGTTCTTATGTGCCCTACTTTCTGCCTCTTACAAGATATCCAGACAGTGACATGTTAGTTTAGTGTGACCTAGAGTATTGTGCTTTTGTTAGATTCATGTATACTGGATGATGAAAATCATTTTGTTCCTTGAGTTTTAGATATGTATATTATGTATCATTTGGGTTGATGAC